>JAJPUD010023683.1:0-19669 GCA_023553655.1 Myrmecobius fasciatus
TAATCTCCATGGCAGGTCACTGACCTTGATCTCCATGGGGAGTCTCTAACTCTTTTCTCCATGGGAGGGGGTCTCTGATCCCAATCTTCATGGGAATTTTGCCTGTGATCTCCATGGTCGGGTCTACCCCTGATTTTTATGGAGGTTCTTTGACTCGAATGTCCTTGGTGGGGTCTCTGACTCTGCTTTCCATGGGAGGTCTATGCCCACGCCCTCCATGAAGGAGGAAGAGAAAAACTTCCTTACAAGTGTTTCCTCTCTTTCTGGTGACTTCCTGATCTTCCCCCCCCCCCTATTTCCCTGAAAATTTTTGCCTCACATCTCCACACAACCTGCTGACCACTTCTACCTCTTCTTGTCTTCCCTGGGTATACAGCTCTCTATGCCTCATCTATCCCTGGATCTCACTCCATCATCTCCATGGGGGGGGTCTGCCTGTTATCTCCATGGGGAGGTCACCTCCTGAACTTCATGAGAGGTCTCTGACTGTGATTTCCATGGGGGGGGGCTGCCTGTTATCTCCATGGGATGTCTCCCCCTGATCTCCATGGAGAGTATCTGATTCTTATCTCTATGGGGGCTGTGCCTGTGATCTCAATGAGGGTGCTCCCTTTGATCTCCATGGGGGCTCTTTGAGGCAGCTCTCCATGGGGTGTTACTAACCCTGATGTCCATGAGGGGTCTCTGCCTCTAGGGATATTTGACCCAGATCTCCATAGGGAGTTTCTGCCCCTGATCTCCATGGAGGGTCTCTGCTGCTGACCTTCATGCAGAGTCTAGTCCCCAGATTTCCATGGAGGGCTCTCTGCCCAAATACCCTTGCCAACTTTTCTTCCTTACACATTTCTCTTCCTTTCCTCGGACCTCCTGATCTTTCCTCCCCTATTTCCCCGAAAGTCTTTGCTTCACATCTCCAAACACCATGCTGCCCCCTTCCATCTTCTTTTCTCTTCCCTGGGTCTACAGCTCTCTATCCCTCATGTGTTCCTCAATCTCACCCTGTGATCTCCATGGGGGGTTTCTGACCTTGATCTCCCATAGAATTCTCTGCTCCCATCTTCATTGAGGGTCTCTACCTCTATGGATATTTGACCCAGATCTCCATGAGAGGTTTCTTCCACTGATCTCCATGGGGGGGGGGGTTTCTACCTGTGATCTCCAGGGGGAGTCTACCTGTGATTTTCATGGGAGAGCCCCCCTGATCTCCACGGGGAGTCTAACCCCAATCTCCATTGGGTGTCTCTACCTCAAAGAAATTTTGACCCATTCTCTATGGGGGGGTCTCTAACTGTCACCATGGGGGAGTCTTCCTCTGATTTCTGTGGGGGATCTCTACCTGATTTTCTTGGTGGGTCTTTGCCTGTGATCTCTATAGGGTATTTCCTACACTGCTTTCCATGGAGGGTCTCTGACCCTAATCTCCATGGCTCTCTCTGACCCTGATCTCCATGGATATTCTACCTCTGATCTCGATGGGGGTCTCTAGTCTTAGGAATATTTGACCTGACCTCCATGGGTCATCTCTGACCCTGATCTCCATTGGGGGTCTTCCTGTGATTTCCATTAAGAGTTTCCCCTGATCTCAGTGGGAGTCTCTGACCCTGAATTCCATGGGTGGTCCTCTCTGATTTCCATGGGGAAGGGTCTGCCTGTGACCTCCATGGGCAGTCTTTGGCATGGATCTCCATTCAGGAGTCTCAGCCTCTGATCTCCATGAGAGGTCTATGCCTCAGATCCCCATGGAGGGGTCTCTGTCAAATAACCTTGCCAACTTTTCTTCCTTACACATTTCTCTGCCCTTTCCTCATGACCTCTTAAGTTTTTCCCCTATATTTCCCTGAACATCTTTGCCCCACATCTCCACAAATGTAGGTGCCCCCTTCCACCTTCTCTTGCCTTCCTTGGCTCTACAGCTCTGTATCCCTCATGTGTCCCTTTATCTCATCCCCTGATCTCCATAGGTCTAACTCTGATCTTCATGGTGGGTCTCTGCCCTGATCTACACAGGGACTCTGACTCTGATTTCAGTTGGGGGATCCACCTTTGATTTGAATGGTGGGTATTTGCCCCTGATCTCCATGGAGGGTCTCTGACTTAATCTTCAATTTGAAGTCTTCCACACTGTTCTACATGATGGGGTGTCTGCCCCGGTCTATATAAATAATCACTTTCCTGGTAGTTTTAGATCCTGATGTCCATGGGGTTTTTCTCTGACCTTGATGTCCATGGTGGGGGTCTCTATCCTGTTTTCATGGGGGGGGGGTCTAAACCCCTAGGGATCTTTGTCCTAGATCTTCATGGACAGTCTCTGCCTTTGGCCTCAATGGGGGTCTTTGACCCTTGTCTCCATACCATTTCTTTGATCTTCATGAGGGTCTCTACCACTAGGGATCATTGACCTGGATCTCCATGATCCCTCCATGGTGGTTCAACTATGATTGCCTTGGAGGGTTTCCCCCTGATTTTCAGGGGGGGTCTTTAACCCCAATCTTCATGGGAGCCTCTACCCCTAAGAAATTTTTATCTCATTCTCAAGGGCCGCCTCTGACTCTTACTTCCATGTGGGGGCTACCCCAATCTCCATGGAGGGGTCTACCTCTGATCTCTAACTATGATCTCTGACCCTAATCTGCATGGAGGGTCTCTGACTCTGATCTCCGTCTCCACAGGTATCTGTCTCTGCTCTCCATGGGGTTCTTCCCTGATCTCCATGGGGGGGGGTCTGCGAGCCACATCTCCATGGAGGAGTCTGTCTCTGATCTCCATTGAGGGTCTACTCCTGATCTCCATGGGGGTTCTCTGATGCTAACCTCTAGGGTGGTTTTCTGCCTGTGATTTCTAAGGGATGTATCCCCTGATCTCCACAGGGTGTCTTTGACTCGGATCTCCATGGAGTGATCTCTGCCCAAATAACCTTGCTAACTTCTTTACACATTTTCTCCCCTACCTTGGACCTCTTGATTGCTTCCCCCATATTTCCCTGAACATCTTTGGCCCACATCTCCATGTACGTGGGTGCACCCTTCCACCTTCTCTTGTCTTCTCTGGGTCTATAGCTCTATATCCCCAATATGTTCCTTGATCTTATCCCGATATTTCCATGGAGGGGTCTCTGCCTCTGATTTCCATAGGGTAGCTCTGACAATGCTCTCCATGGGAGGTTTCTGACTCTGATCTCCGGGGGGGGGAGGTTTGCCTGTGATCTCATGGGGCTCTCCCCTTGATCTCCAGGGGATGTCTTTGACCAGGATCATCATGGAGGGCTCTCTTCACAAATGACCTTGCCCGCTTTTATTCCTTATACATTTCTCTTCCATTTCTTGAGACCTCCTGCTCTTTCCCCCCATATTTCCCTGGAAACTTTTGCCCCACATCTCCCCACCCTCAGGTGCCCCCTTCTAGCTTCTCTTGTTTTCCCTGGCTCTACAGGTCCCTCTCCCTCATGTGTTCCTTGATCTCATCATGTCATCTCCATGGGGTATCTGCGGCTGATGTCCATGGCGGGGTCTCTGTGCTTACCTCCATGGGAGGTCTCCAAACTTGACTTCCATGGGGATCTGTTTTGATTTCCATGAGGGGGAATTCCCGGATCAACATGGTGTGTCTCTGACCACCATTTCTAAGTTCTCTGACCTTGATTTGGAGATTCTTTAACCTGGATCTCTATGGGGGGTCTCCCCCTTCTCTCCATGAGTTGTCTCTGATATCTATGGGGTTTTTCAATCTTTCACCTTGACCTCCATGGGGGTGTCTGCCTCGAATCTTCATGGGGTGCCTCTGACCCTGACCTCCATGTGGGTCTCCCTTGATTTCTATTGGGGAGTGTACTTCTGATAGCCATAGAGGGTCTCCCTCTAATCTTCATGTGCGGTTTTTGAGCTGGATCTCAATAGGGGTTCTCTAAACTTGATTTCCCCAGAGGGATCTGCCTATGATCTCCCCTGGGGACCTCTGACCCTGATTTTCAGGGGTGTCTCCCCCTGATCTTCTGGGGGAATCTGCCTCTAATCTGCATGGGGTAGTTCTGACTTTCACTTTCATGGAAGTTTACCTCGATTTCCATGGGGGGGAACCATGGGTTTCCCAGGGAGTCTCTCCCTGTTCTCCATAGAGGTGTCTGCCTCTTATCTCCACGGGGTATCCCTGACTTTGATCTCCATGGAGTCTACCTCTGATGTCCACGGGGTGTCTCCACTTAATCTATATGTGAGGGGATCTGTCCCTGATCGCCATCTGGGCGGGGGTTCTACCTCTAATGTCCATGGGGGGTATCTGACCCAGATCTCCATGGATGGTCTTGCCAATGATCTCCATGGGGGTTCTGTGCCCCTCATCTTCATGGAAGTGTCTCTCCTCATCTCCCTCTGATGTCCATGGATGATCTCCCTCTGATCTTCATGTAGTGTTTCTGACTCTGATCCCAATAGGGGTTCTCTAAACTTGATTTCCATGGATGAGTCTCCCCTGGTCTCCATTGGTGGTCTTTACCTGGATCTCCATGGTGCATCGCTACCCCGATCTCTGTGGGTGGTCTATGTCCCACATCTCTGTGGAGCGGTCTCTCACCCCAATCTTCATGGGTGGACTGCCAGTGATATCCATAGGGATTATTCCTTTGATCTATATGGGGCATCACCTCCTGATTTCTGTAGGGGTCTTCCCAGTCTCCCAGGAGGATCTCCCATTAATCACCACAAGGCATCTCTGACCATGATTTCCCAGGGAGTCTCTCCCTGTTCTCCATAGGAGGATATGCCTCTTATCTCCATGGGGTATCCCTGACTCTGATCTCCATGGGGGGTCTACTCCATGGGGGTACCTGACCGAAATCTCCATGGAGGGTGTTTCCCAATGATTTCTGTGGGGGGTCTGTGCCCCTCATCTTCATGAAAGTGTCTCTCTTCAAATAACTTTGCCACCTATTCTTCCTTACACATTTCTCTTTCCTTCCTCGGACCTCCTGATTGTTTCCCCCATATTTCCCTGAACATCTTTGCCCCACATCTCCCCACCCTCGGGTCCCCCCTTCCACCTTCTTTTGTCTTCCCTGGCTCTACAGCTCTGTATCCACCATATGTTCCTTGATCTCATCCCTTGATCTTCATGCAGGGTCTGCTTCTAATATCCATAGGGTCTCATTGACCCTAATTATCCATGGGCATCTGCTTCTGATCTCCATGGGGGTTCCTGACCCTGATCTTCATGGGGAGACTGCCTGTGTTCTCTATGGGGCATTTTCTCCTGAAAATGATTTGTTGGGCAATCTCCTCCTGTTCTCCATGGAGGTGGCAGCCTCCTCTCCTTGAGGTGTCTCTGACCCTCATCACTATGGGGGTCTAACTCTGATGTTCATGACAGGGGGGGGCCTAACTGAGGTCTCCATGGGGCATCCCTCCCCAGTGATCTCAGTGGGAGGGCTATGTCTCCCCTCAAATACCCTTGCCAACATTTCTTCTTTTCACATTTCTCTTTCCTTCTTTGGACTTCCTCATCTTTCCCCCCATATTTCCCTGAACATCTTTGCCCCACATCTCCACACACCCTGCTGCCCACTTCCACCTTCTCTTGCCTTCCCTGGCTCTATACCTCTGTATCCCTCACGTGTTCCTTGATCTCATCCCATGATCTCCATGCAATGTCTGATTCTGATCTCCATGGGGGTCTCCCCATGGAGGCGTCTCTGTCCCTGATTTCAATGAGGGGTTCTCTAAACTTGATTTCCATGGAGGAGTCTGTGTTTGATCTCCACATCGGGGGCTTTCCTGACCTCCGTGGGCGGTCTTTACCGGGAATTCCATGGGGCGTTCTTCATGTGATCTCCATGGGGGGGAAGGGGGAGTTCTCATATCACCATAGGTTCTCTGCTTATGATCTCATGGGGGTATTCTGATCTCCAGGGGAGATCTTTGACCCACATCTCCATGGAGGGATCTCTGCCCCAATAATCTTACTTGCATACTGTTTTTCTTTCTTCATTTCCCTTCCCTTCCTCATGACCTCATCTGTTCCCCCATATTTCCCTGCAAACTTTTGCCCCATATCTCCATAGGCCCTATAGCCTTCCTGCACTTTCTCTTCTCTTCCCTGGGTCTATTGCTATCGCTCATGTCTTCCTTGATCTCATCCCTGGAACTCCACAGGAGGCGGATGTCTACCTCTGATCTCCAAGGGTGGTCTCTGCCTCAATCTCTATGCAGGGATTATGCCCTGAATCCTCATGGAGAGCTCTCGGCCCAAATACCCTTGCCAACTTGTCTTCCTTCCATATTTCCCTTCCGTTCTTCATGACCTCCTGATATTTCCCCCAATATTTCCCTGAAAACTTTTGCCCCACATTTCCATACACCTTACAACCCCCTTGCACTTTTTACTCTCTTTGCTGGGTCTACCACTGTCTATCATTCACGTCTTCCTCGATCTCACCCCTGAAACTCCGGGGGGCGTCTAGCTCTAAGCTTTATGGGGGGGGGGGGCACCTCCCCGAGCTCCCCAGAGAGGGGGTCTCTGACTCTGATCTCCATGGGGGGGTCCACCTTTGATTTGCATGCGGGGTATTTTCCCCTGATCTTCATGGAGTTCTCTCATCTTGATCTCCATTGGGAGTCTCTTCCTCTACCTTCACTGTACGTGTCTACCCCTAGGGATATTTGACCCAGATCTCTATGGGGGATCTCTGCCTCTGATGTCCAGGGGGTATCTCCCATACTGCTCTATGAGAGGAATCTCTTCCCCAGTCTACATAAAGAATCTCTTTCCCTCAGTTGTAATAGACCCTGATCTCTTTGGGGGGGTCTCTGACAGTCATCTCCATGGGGATTCTTGGCCTTGATCTTCACTGAGGGACTTTACTCCTTGGGATATTTGACCCAGTCTTCCTGGGGGTTCTGCCTGTGATTTCCATGGGGGAGTATGCCTCTGATCTCTATTTGGGGGGTCTCCCTTATCTCCATGGAGGTCTCTGACTCATATCTTCATGGGGAGTCGTTGACCTTATCTCTATGGGTGGTCTCTCACCCCTATCTCCCTGGGGGGGGGGGAAATGCCAGTGAACTGCATGGGATGTTTGCCACTAAATGCCATGAGGGATCTCTGTCTCTGATTTTCAGTGGGGTCTCCCCCTGATTTCCATAGGGGAGTCTGCCTCTAATCTCCATGGGGTGGCTCTGACCTTGCCCTCCATAGGGGTCTTTCTCGATTTCCATTGTGAGGCATCTACCTCTGATCTTCATGTAGTGTTTCTGATCTGGATCTCAACAGGGGGGGTCTCTAACCTTAATTTCCACAGAGGGGTCTGCCTGTGATTTCTATAACTGATTTTTACCCAGATCTTCATGGTGGGGTCTCTGTCACTGATCTACATGGGTAGTGTATGCCCCCATCTCTATGGAAGGGTCTTTCACTCCAATCTTCAGGGGTGGACTGCCAGTGATCTCCATGGGGCATATATCTCTGATCTCTATGAGGCATCTCCTCCTGATCTCCAAAGGGGTCTTCCCAGTCTCCCAGGGGGATCTCACACTAATTTCCACGAGGCATCTCTGACCATGATTTCTCAGGGAATCTCCTCCTGTTTTCCATGGAGGGGTCTGCCTCTTCTCTTTGGGGTGTCTCTGCCCCTGATCTCCATAGTGGTCTCTGATGGCTGTGGGGTGTTTCGCCTGATCTTCATGGGGGAGGATCTGCCCCTGATTTCCATGAGTTTCTACCTCTGATGTCCATTAGGAGTCCCCAACCCGGATCTCCATGGGGAGGTCTCATCCAGTGATCTCCATGGAGGGTCTATGCCCCTCATCTCCATGGAGGTGTCTCTCCTCAAATAACTTTGCAACTTTTTTCCTTCCACATTTCTCTTCCTCGGATTTCCTGATTGTTTCCCCCATATTTCCCTGAACCTTTTTGCCCCACATCTCCACACACGCAGGTGCCCCCTTCCAACTTCTTTTGTCTTGCCTGGGTCTACATCTCTCATGGGTTCCTTGATCTCATCCCGTGATCTCCATGGGATGTCTTTGACCCTGATCTCCATAGGGCATCTACTTCTGTTCTCCATGAATATCTTTTCCCCTGATCTCCATTGGGGGGGGACTTCCTTTATTCTCTATGGGGGGTCTTTGACCCAAATCTTCATGGGGAGTCTAACTTTTCTCCAGAGGTGTAACTGTCATTGATTTCCAGGGGGAGCTAGGGGCATCTCCAACACTGCTCTACCTGGGGAATCTCTGCCCCAGTCTACATAAAGAATCTCTTTCCCTAGGTTGTAATGGTCCCCGATCTCTTTGGCGGGTCTCTGACCTTCATCTCCATGGGGATTCTCAGCCCCGATCTTCATTGAGGAACTCTACCCTTAGGGATATTTCACCTGTTCTTCCTTGGGGACCTCCTTGTGATCTCTGCGGGGGGGGGGTCTGTCTCTGATCTTTTTTGGAGATCTCCTCATGATCTCCATGGAAGGCTCTGACCCTGTTCTCCATGGGGTGTTTTCGACCCAGATCTCAATAGGGGTCTCTCACCCCTTATCTCCCTAAGGGGAAGGCCAGTGAACTCCATTGGGGGTCTGCCACTAAACACCATGAGGATCTTACTCTGTTTTGCAGTGGGGTCTCCCCCTGATCTCCATGGGGGCATCTGCCTCTAATCTCCATGATGTGCCTCTGACCTTGACATCCACAGGGGTTTCCCTCAATTTTCATCGGGAGGGGTCTAAATCTGATGTCCATTGAGGGTCACCCTCTGATCTTCAAGTGGTGTTTCTGATCCCGATCTCAATGGGGGGGGTCTGTAAACTTTATTTTTACAAAAGGGTATGCCAGTGATCTCCATGAGGGTCTCCCCTGATCTCCATGGGTATTCTATGTCCCACATTTCTGTGGAGGAGTCTCATCCCAATCTCATAGGTGGCCTGCCAATGATATTCAGGTGGGGGCTACCTCTGATCTCCATGGGGCATTTTCTCCTGAGCTTCATAGGGGTCTTCCCAGTCTCCCAGGGGGATCTCCCACTAATTTCCATGAAGCGTCTCTTACCATGATTTCTTGGAGATTTTCCTCCTTTTCTCCATGGAGGGGTCTGCCTCTTATCTCCATGGGGTATCTCTGACCTTGATCTCCATGGGGGCACTGTCACTGATCTCCATGGGGGCACTGTCACTGATCTCCATGGGGGCCTACTTTTGTTGTCCGTGAAGGAGGGGCGTCTCTGACCCAGATCTCCATGGGGATCTAACTCTCCTCTATGCAGTATCACTGACTTTCATGTCCAGGGATCTCCCCCTGATCTCCATGGAGTGTCTGTCTTCTCTTACCATGGGGTTTCTCTCTCCCTGATCTCCATGGGGAGTCTCTACCCCTGAGCTCAGTGGGGTATCACAGACACTGCACTCCATGGGGATTCTCCACCTGATCTATATGAAGGGTCTCTGACCCTGATCTTCATGGGATTTGCTTAGGATCGCCAAGGGAGGTCTACCTCTTATCTCCATGGAAGGGCTTTGCCTCTGATTTCTTTGGGGGCTCTCTGATCTCGACCTCCTTGACAGTCTTTGATCCTGATCTCCATAGGGGTCTTGGGCGATAATCTCAATTGGGGGGTCACTACCTGTGTTCTCCATGGGAAGTCTTTCCCGATCTCTATGGGGGTCTGACCCTTCTCCACAAGGGCTCACTGATCCTGATCTCCATGAGGATCTCCCCTGATTTCCATCTGGCCATTTCGATCCCAGATTTCAAGGGGGGTTTCTAAACTTGATTTCCATGGTGGCTTCTATGTTTGATCTCCATGGTGGAGCTTCCCTGATCTCCATGGCATGCCTTTGACTTTGACATCCATAGGGCATCCTGCATGTGATCTCTATGGGGGAGGTGCTGCTGTTATCACCATGGGGGCTCTGCTTGTGATCTCATGGGGGTAGCCTCAATGGAGGGCTCTCTGCCCCAATACCCTTGCCAACTTTTCATTCTTCCACATTTCCCTTCTCTTCCTCGTGACCTCCTCATCTGGTCCCCCATATTTCCCTTCAAACTTTCCCTTCACATCTCTATACACCCTACTGCCCCTTTGCCATTTCTCTTCTCTTCGCTGGGTCTACCGCTGTCTATCACTCATGTCTTCTTCAATCTCACACCAGGAATTGCATGGGGGGGGTCTGCCTCTGATCTCCATGGGGGATCTCAGACTCTAACTTCCATGGAGGGTCCACCTTTGATTTTCATGCTGGCTTTTTGCCCCTGATTTTCATGGAGTTCTCTGACCTTGATCTCCATGGGGAGTTTTTTCCCTGCCATTCATTGAAGGTCTCTATGCCTAGGTACAGTTGACCAGGATCTCCATGGGGGGTGCCTGCCCCTGATGCCCATGGAATATCTCCCACACTACTCTATGTGGGGAATCTCTGCCCCAGTGTACTTAAAAAGTCTTTTTCTTTGTTGTAATGGTCCCTGATTGCTTTGGGTGGGTCTATGGCTTTCATCTCCATGGGGATTCTCAGCCCCAATCTTCACTGAGGGACTCTATCCCTTGGGATACTTGACCCAATCTTCCTGGGGGTTCTGCTTGTGATCTCCACGGGGCATCTGTCTCTGATCTCAATTGAGTGTCTTTCCATTATCTCCATAGGGGAGCTCTGACCCTGGTCTCCATGGGGTGTTTTTGTCCCAGATCTCTATGGGAGTTCTCTGACCCTGATCTTTATGGGGTCTGTCACTGATCTCCAAGGGGGTTCCCTGACCCAGATCTCCATGGTGGTCTAACTCTTCTCCATGAAGCATCACTAATCCTGATTTTCAGGTGGATCTCCCCCTGGATCTCCCTGGAGAGTCTGCCTCCATTCAGCATGGGGTGTCTCTCACTCTGATCTCCATGGGGAGTCTCTGTCCTTGAACTTAGTGGGGTATCTCAGACACTGCACTTTATGTTGGGTCTCCACTTGATCTATATGAAGGGTCTCTGACCCTGATCTGCATGGAAGGTGTTTGCCCCTGATGTCTATGGGGGAATCATTGATCTTGACCATCTTTGATTCCATTCTCCTTGGGGGTCTTTGCCTGTACTTTCAACTGGGGCTCACTGGCTATTTTCTACATGACGGTCTTCCCTGATCTCCATATGGGGTATTTGACCCAGATCTCAATGGAAGGCCTAACTCTTCACCTTTTGTGGGGGGGTCTCCCCCTAATCTCCATGTGGGCATCTCTCTCCCTGATTTCAATGGGGGATTTCTAATGTTGATTTCCATTGGGCGGTCTGTGTTTGATCTCCATAGCAGGGCTTCCCTGATCTCCATGGCATGTCTTTGATCCTGATATCCTTAGGGCATTTACATGTGAACTCCATAGTCCAGGGCAGGAGGGGGAGGGTCTGCTGTTATCACCATGGGGGCTCTGCTTGTGATCTCATGGGGGTATTATCCTGATCTCCAGGGGAGGTCTTTGACCTGCATCTCCAAGGAGGGATCTCTGCCTCAATATCCTTACTTGCCAACTGTTTTTCTTTCCTCATTTCCCTTCCCTTCCTCGTGACCTCCTCATCTATTCCCCCATATTTTCCTGAAAACTTTTGCCCCACATCTCCACACCCCCTACAGCCACCTTGCACCTTATTTTCTCTTCCCTGGGTCTACCACTGCCTATCACTCATGTCTTCCTAGAACTCACTCCGGGAACTCCATGGGGGTCTGTCTCTGATCTCCATCTGGGGAAGTCTCTGTCCTGATCTCCATGTGGGGTCTCAGCCCCTGCTCTTCATGGGGCATCCCCCTTTGATTTCCATGCTATTTGTTCCTGATCTTCATGGAATTCTCTGACCTTGATCTCCATGGGGAATCTTTTCTATGACCTTCATTGAAGGTTTCTAAACTTAGGGATATTTGACCCAGATCTCCATGGAGGGGGGTCCCTGCCCCTGATATCAATGGGGTATCTTCCACACTTGCTCTATGTGGGGAATCTCTTCCCCAGTCTACATAAAGAATCTCTTTTCCTTAGTTGTAATAGACCCTGATCACTTTGGGAAGTCTCTGACCTTCAGCTCCATGGCAATTCTCAGGCCAGATCTTCATTGAGGGACTCTTGGGATTTTTGACCTGGTTTTCCTAGAGGTTCTGCTTCTCTCTGTCTCTGGTCTCCATTGGGAGGTCTCTCCTTGATCTCCACAGGGGGGTTCTGACCCTTATCTCCATGGAGGGGGTCTTTGACCCCAATTTCTATGGGGGAATCTATCTTTTCTTCATGACTAGTCACTGACCCTGATCTCCCTGGACGTCTCCCCCTGATCTGCATGGGGGTGTCTCTGTCCCTGATTTCAATGGGGGATTTCTAAACTTGATTTCCATGGACCGTCTGTCTTTGATCTCCATGGCATGTTTTTGTCCCTGACATTATGCATGTGCTCTCCACTGGAGGGGAGGTGGTCTTCTCTTATAAGTGTGGGGGTTCTTGCATGTGATCTCATGGGGGTATTCTCCTGATATCCAGGGGAGATCTTCGATTCACATCTCCATGGAGGGATCTCTGCCCCAAATACCGTTGCCAACTTTTCTTCTTTTCACATTTCCCATCCCTTCCTTGTGAACTTCTCATCTGTTCCCCCATATTTCACTGCAAAATTTGCCCCACATCTTCATACACCCTATTGCTCTCTTACACCTTCTCTTCTCTTCCCTGGGTCTACCACTGTCTATCATTCATGTCTTCCTCAATGTCACCCCAGGAATTCCACGGGGGTTTGCCTCTGATTTCCATGGGGGATCTCTGACCTTGATCTCCCCGGGGGGGGGGGAGGTGTCCACCTTTGATTTGCATGCTGGCTATTTGTACCTGATCTTCAAGGAGTACTTTGACCTTGATCTCCATGGGGAGTCTCTTCCCCAACCTTCATTGAAGGCATATTTCACATAAACCTCCACAGGAGTCCCTGCCCCTATTGCCCATATATAAATAATCTCTTTTCCTTGTTGTAGTGGACCCTGATGTCTTTGGGTGGATCGCTGACATTCATCTCCATGGGGATTCTCAGCCTTGCTCTTCATAGAGGGTCTCTACCCCTTGGGATATTTAACTCAATTTTCTTGTAGAAGCTGCCTGTGATCTCCTTGGGGGGTCTGTCTCTGATCTCCATTGGGGGTCTCCCCTTGATCTCCATAGGGGAACTCTGACCCTTATTTCCATGAGGGGTCTTTGACCTATATTTCTATGCAGGGGTCTCTCACCCCCATCTCCATGGGGAGGATTGCCAGTGAACTCCATAGGGGGTTAGCCACTAAACACCACGAGGGGTGGTTTCCAGGGGAGTGCCTGATTTCCATAGGGGAGTCTTTCTGTAATTTCCACGGGGTGGCTTTGACCTCCACCTGTATACGGTTTTCCCTTAATTTCCATTGGGGGGGTATCTACCTTTGATGTCCTTTGAGGGACTCCCTCTGATCTCCATGGGGGGCTAATGATGATGTCATAGTCCCTGACCTGGATCTCCATAGGGGGTCTCTCCTAATGATCTCTATGGGGTGGTCTATGCCCCCATCTCCAGGGCAGTGTCTCCCCTCAAATAACCTCGCCAACTTTTTTTCCTTACACATTTCTCTTCCCTTTCTCGAATTTCATGATTTCCCCCCCCCATTTCCCTTAACATCTTTGTTCAAAAGAAAAGAGGAAAATCAAATTGTTAGTCTCAAAAATGATAAGGGAGAACTTTCCTCCAATGAAGAAGAAATTAGAGCAATAATTAGGAATTACTTTGCCCAACTTTATGCCAATAAATTTGATAATCTAAATGAAGTGGAGCAATAGCTACAAAAATGTAGATTGCCCAGGTTAACAGAAGAGGAAATAAATTATTTAAATAGCCCTATTTTAGAAAAAGAAATAGAACAAGTCATTAATCAACTCCCTAAGAAAAAATCTCCAGGGCCAGATGGATTTACATGTGAATTCTACCAAACATTCAAAGAACAATTAATTCCAATACTATATAAACTGTTTGAAAAAATAGGGAAAGAAGGTATACTACCAAACTCCTTCTATGATACAGATATAGTACTGATAGCTAAACCAGATAGTGTGAAAACAGAGAAAGAAAACTATAGACCAATTTCCCTAATGAATATTGATGCAAAAATTTTAAATAAGATATTAGCAAAGAGATTACAGAAAGTCATCCCCAGTATAGTACACTATGACCAAGTAGGATTTATACCAGGAATGCAGGGCTGGTTCAATATTAGGAAAACTATCAGCATAATCAGTTATATTAATAACCAAACTAACAAAAACCATATGATTATCTCAATAAATGCAGAAAAGCATTTGATAAAATCCAACACTCATTCCTATTAAAACCATTAGAGAGTATAGGAATAAATAGGCTTTTCCTGAAAATGATCAGTAGCATCTACTTAAAACCATCAGCAAGCATCGTATGTAATGGAGACAAACTAGAATCATTCCCAATAAGATCAGGAGTGAAACAAGGCTGCCCACTGTCACCATTACTATTTAATATTGTATTAGAAATGTTAGCTTTGGCAGTAAGAGAAGAAAAAGAGATTAAAGGAATTAGAGTAGGTCATGAGGAAATCAAATTATCAATCTTTGCAGATGATATGATGGTATGCGTAGATAAACCCAAAGACCCTAGAGACTCAACTAAAAAACTACTAGAAACAATTCACAACTTTAGCAAAGTTGCAGGATACAAAATAAATCCACAGAAATCAGCAGCATTTTTATGTATTTACCCACAAAGTTCAGCAGCAAGAGATACAAAAAGAAATTCCATTCAAAACAACGGTTGAAAGTATAAAATATTTGGGAATCAATCTGCCAAGGAAAAGTCAGAAACTATACGAACTAAACTACAAAACACTTTCCACACAAATAAAGTCAGACCCATGGCTCTCTTCAACAATGAAATGTTTCAAACCAGTTCCAATTGTTCAGTGAAGAAAGCCATATACACCCAGAGAGAGGGATATGAAATGTGGACCACAACATAACATTTTCATGCTCTCGATTGATGTTTGCTTGCATTGGGTTTCCTTTCTCAGATTTTTTTCTTGTAGATACAATTTTTCTTGCACAAAAATGATAAGAGTGGAAATATGTATACATACTTGATTTGTCAAGTATTTTAACATAACATGTAGTGGATATCCTGCCATCTAGGGGAGGGGTGGGGACTAGGGGGAAAATTTGTAACAGAAAGCTTTGTAAAGGTCAATGTTGAAGAATTACCCATACATATGTTTTGCAAATAAAAAGCTTTAATAATTAAAAAAACAAATAAAGTCAGACCTAGTCAATTGGAAAAACATTAAGTGCTCATGAGTAGGCCGAGCAAATATAATAAAAATGACAATACTACCCAAACTAATTTACTTATTTAGTGCCATACCAATCAAACTCCCAAGAAACTATCTTAGAGATCTAGAAAAAATACCAGCAAAATTCATTTGGAAGAAGAAAAGGTCAAGAGTTTCAAGAAAATTAATGAAAAAGGCTGATGATGGTGGACTTCCTGTACCAGATCTAAAACTATATTACAAAGCAGGGATCATCAAAACCATCTGGTACTCGCTAAGAAATAGAGTAGTTGATCAGTGGAATAGAATAGAATCACAAGACAAGCTAGGCAATAACTACAGCAATTTAGTGATTGATAAACCCAAAGACCCCAGCTTCTGGGATAAGTACTCACTATTTGACAAAAACTGCTGGGAAAATTAGAAACTAGTGTGGAAGAAATTAGGGCTTGACCCACATCTAACACCACATACCAAGATAAGATCTAAATGGGTTCATGATCTGGACATAAAGAATGATATTGTAAGCAAATTAGAGGAACACAGGATAGTTTACCTCTCAGACCTGTGGAGATGGAAGGAATTTGTGTCCAAAGAAGAACTGGAACTCTTAATTGAACACCAGATAGATAATTTTGACTATATTAAGTTAAAAAGTTTCTGTACAAACAAAACTAAAGCAGACAAAATTAGGAGGGAAGCAATAAATTGGGAAATCATCTTTACATTGAAGGGTTCTGATAAAGGCCTCATTTCTAAAACATATAGAGAATTGTCTCATATTTATAAGAATTCAAGCTGCTCACCAATCAATAAATTTTCAAAGGATATGAATAATTTTCAAATGATGAAATTAAAACTATTTGTAGTCATATGAAAAGGTGCTCCAAATCACTATTGATCAGAGAAATGCAAATTAAGACAACTCTGAGGCACCACTACACACCTGTCAGATTGGCTAAGATGACAGGAAAAGATAATGATGAAGTTGGAGGGGATGTGGGAAAACTGGGACACTGATACATTGTTGGTGGAACTGTGAACGGATCCAACCATTCTGGAGAGCAATTTGGAACTATGCCCAAAAAGTTATCAAACTGTGCATACCCTTTGACCCAGCAGTGTTTCTATTGGGCTTATATCCCAAAGAGTTGCAGAATGGCTGAATAAGTTATGGTATATGAATGTTATGGAATATTATTGTTCTATAAGAAAAGACCAGCAGGAGGATTTCAGAGAGGCCTGGAGAGACTTGCATGGACTGGTGCTGAGTGAAACGAGCAGAACTAGGAGATCATTATACACGGCAACAACAAGACTGTATGATAATCAATTCTGATGGACATGGTTCTCTGCAACAATGAAATGTTTCAAACCAGTTCCAATTGTTCACTGAAGAAAGCCATATGCACTCAGAGAGAGGGATGTGAAATGTGGACCACAACATAACATTTTCATGCTCTTGATTGATGTTTGCTTGCATTATGTTTCCCTTCTCAGATTTTTTTTTCCTTTCTTGTAGATCCGACTTTTTTTGCACAGCAAGATAACTGTAAAAATATGTATACACACATTTGATTTGTCAAATATTTTAACATAATTAACATGTAGTGGATATCCTGCCATCTAGGGGAGGGTGGGGACTAGGGGGAAAATATTGTAACAGAAAGCTTTGCAAGGGTCAATGTTGAAAAATTACCCATACATATGTTTTGCAAATAAAAAGCTTTAATTAAAAAAAAATCTTTGCTCCACATCTCTCCACACACGTGTGCCCCATTCCACCTTTTCTTGTGTTCCTTGAGTCTACAGCTCTTTATCCCTCATGTGTTCCTTGATCTCGTCCCATGATCTCCATGAGGAGTCTGCTTCTTATCTCCATGGGGTATATCTGACCCTGATCTCCACGGGGGTCTACCTCTGATGTCCATGGGGAGTCTCTCCCTGATCTCCATGGGAGAATTGCCACTGATCTCCATTGGGGTCTACTGATGATGTCCATTGAGGGTCCCTGACATGGATCTCCAGTGGGGGTCTCTCCCAATGATTTCCATGGGGCATCTATGCTCCTCATCTCCATGGAAATGTCTCTCCTCAAATAACATTGCCAACTTTTTTTCCTTTCACATTACTCTTCCCTGCTTCATGACCTCCTGATCCTTTCCCTCATATGTCTCTGAACATCTTTGCCCCACATCTCCACACACGCAGTTACCCCCTTCCAACTTCTTTTGCCTTGCCTGTGTCTACAACTCTCTATCCCTCATATGTTCCACGATCTCATCCCATGATCTCCAAGGAGAGTCTTTTATCTGGATCTCCATGCTGTGTCTCACTCTTCTCCAGGAGTGTCACTGACCTTGATTTCAAGTGGGATCACCACCTGATCTCCATGGAGGGTCTGCCTTCTCTCACCATGGGGTGTCTCTCACCCTGATCTCCATGGGTAGTCTCTGCCCCTGATCTCAGTGGGGTATCTCTGATCAGATCTACATAGAAGGTCTCTGACCCTGATCTGCATGGAAGGTTTGCTTAGGATCTCCAAGGAACGTCTACCTCTGATCTCCATTGAAGGTGTTTGCCCTTGATGTCTTTGGGGGCTCTCTGATCTTGACCTCCGTGACTCTCTTTGATCCTGATCTCCCTGGGGGTCTTTGCATGTAACCTCAACTAGTTGTCACTGCCTGTGTTCTCCCAGTTGGGGAGGGGTCTCTTCCTTGATCTCCATGGGGGGGTCCACCTTTTATTTGCATGTTGGGTATTTGCCCTTGATTTTCATGGAGTTCTCTGACCTTGATCTCCATGGGGAGTCTCTTCCCTCGCCAGCTCTTTTTCCTTACACATTTCTCTTCCCTTCCTGATCACCTAGGGATATTTGATACGAACCTTCATAGGAGTTCCCTGCCCCTGATGCCCATGGAGTATTTCCTACACTACTCTATGTGGGGAATCTCTGCCCCGGTCTACATAAAGAAACTCTTTCCCTTGGTTGTAATGGGACCCTGATCTCTTTGGGGGGGTTCCCTGACATTCATCTCCATAGGGAATCTCAGCCCTGATCTTCACTGAGGGTCTCTACCCTTTGGGATATTTGACCAGATCTTCCTGGGGGTTCTGCTTGTGATCTTCACGGGGGGGTTGTCTCTGATTTCCATTGAGGGGTCTCCCCCTGATCTCTATGGGGGGGTCTTTGTCCAGGATCTCTATGGAGGATCTCTCACCCCCTATTTCCCTGAGTTGGGGGGAACTGCCGGGCATCTCCATAGGAGGTCTGCTACTAAAAGCCATGAGGGATCTCTGATCCTGATTTCCAGGGGAGTCTCCCCCTGATCTCCATGGGGGAGTCTGCCTCTAATCTCTATGGGGTGGTTCTGGCCTTGCCCTCCATAGAGGACTCCCTTGATTTCCCTTGGGGGGGTCTACCTCTGATGTCTCCCTCTGATTTTTAAGCGGTGTTTCTGACCCAGATCTCCATAGGGGATCTGTAAACTTGATTTCCATGGAGAGGGTCTGCCTATGATCTCCATGGGGCTCTCCCCTGACCTTCATGGATAGTCTTTACCAGGATCTCCAAGGGGGTCTCTACTCCTGATCTTCATGGGTGGACTGCCAGTGATATCCATGGGAGATCTATATCTGGTTTCTATGGAATAGCTCCTCCTGATCTCCATAGGGGGTCTTCCCAATCTCTCAGAGGGATCTGCCACTAATTTCCATGAGGCATCTGACTATGATTTGTCAGGGAGTCTCCTCCTGTTCTCCATGGAGTGGTATGCCTCTTATCTTCATGGGGTATTTCTGACCCTGATCTCCATTGGAGTCTCCCCCTGATCTCCATGGGAGGACTGCCACTGATATCCATGGGGATCTTCTGCAAGGGTCCCTGACCCGGATCTCCATTGGGGTCTTCATGTGTTCCTCGATCTTATTCCATGATCTCCATGGGGCATCTGCTTCTGGTGTCTACGAGCTGTCTTTGATGCTGATCTCCATGGGAGTTCTCATCTGACCTCCATGGGGGTTCTTTGACCCAGTTCTCTGTGGAGGTCTCTCCCCTTTATTTCCCTGTGGGGCACTGTTAGTGAACTCCATGTGGAGTTTGCAACTAAATGCCATGAAAATCTGTGACCCTGATTTTCAGGGACGTCTCCCCCTTATCTCCATGGGGGTGTTTACCTCTAATCTCCATGGGGTGGCTCTGACATTGACCTCTGTAGGATTCCCATAGAGGGGTGTCTACCTATGATTTTCATTGAGGGTTTCCCTCTGAAATTCATGTGGTGTTTCTGACCCGGATCTCAATAAGGGATCTCTAAACTTGATTTCCACGGAAGGGTCTGCCTGTGATTTCCACAAGTGACCTTTCCCCAGATCTCCCCA
>JAJPUD010023684.1:0-19669 GCA_023553655.1 Myrmecobius fasciatus
CTCTCTTCTTTCTCTCTTTTTGTCTTTATTTCTCTGTCTCTCTGTCTCTGCCTCTCACTCTTTCTCTCGTGTATCTGTCTCTCACTCTTTCTCTCGTGTATCTCTCTGTCTCTGTGTCTCTGTCTTTCTCTGTCTCTCTTCTTTCTCTCTTTTTGTCTGTCTCTGTCTCTGTCTCTCTGTCTCTTGTCTCTCTCTCTGTCTCTCATTTCTCTCTTTTTGTCTTTATTTCTCTGTCTCTGTCTTTCTGTCTCTGCCTCTCACTTTTTCTCTTGTGTATCTCTCTGTGTGTCTCTGTCTCTGTCTCTCTCTGTCTGTTTCTCTTTCTCTGTCTTTGTCTATTTCTCTGTTCTATGGGACCTTTTCAGAGCTGGTCCCAAAAAAGTAACCCTATCTTAGAGGGCCTGGCTGTTCAATAGCTGGGCATCCCCCTTTCCTTTTCTGTCCTCAGTGCCCCCCCTTGAAAGGGAAAGTCCAAAGGATTCTGCATTGGAAATGGACAGAGCCGCCTGCCCCCTTCATCACTGTGCTGCCTCCGCCTGATGCTGACCCAAGCATCCCTCTGCCCAAGCCTCTGGAAGGCATCCCTGAGCGGGAGTTCTTTGTGAAGTGGGCTGGACTGTCCTACTGGCATTGTTCCTGGGTGAAGGAGCTGCAGGTGAGGAGGAGGAAGAGGGAAGGGAAGGGAAAGGGGCGTATAGCATATGATACTATGTAAACCCAGGGCTGCAGTCTACGGTCATCATCGATCAGTGAGCATTTATTAAGTGCCAGCTGTGTGCCAGACACTCTGCTGGACAGGGCATCACTTACAAATACAGACATTGAGACATCCATCTCCAAATACAGTCTTAGGAAAGGGGGAGATTGATGGGGAGGGAGCACGAAGGAGGGTTCCTCTCTGCCCGAGGGTTCAGAGGAGGTGTCTGTCCAAGTTCCGGGGCCTTCTTGACTTTGCCTCCTCTGTCTGGGGACCAGCTGGAGCTGTATCACACGGTCATGTATCGAAACTATCAAAGGAAGAACGACATGGATGAGCCGCCGCCCTTCGACTATGGCTCTGGAGATGAGGAGGGCAAGAGTGAGAAGAGGAAGAATAAGGATCCCCATTACGCCAAGATGGAGGAGAGGTTCTATCGCTATGGGATCAAGCCCGAGTGGATGATGATTCACCGGATTCTGAACCACAGGTGAGAGGGGTGAAGGGCTCACTGCTTACATCTGAGTCCTAGTTGGGATATTGCATTAACTGAGGCAAGGAAGGGGATGAATACATTTTAGGAAGGTTTTCTTTTTTAGTTAAACAAGGCTTAACTAAACTCCTCCATTTCCTTAGAATCTCCTGGCCCATAAACTTTATCCGCTCTCACCAAAATTTGCATTTCTTCTAGTACTGGTTTGTTTCATGTCCTTCAAGCCATAATTAGGGTGGACAACTGGGGCTCTTCTCCAGGGTACTGAAATTTGCAGGGTGCTGTTAGCATGTTTAACAGGTAGAAGAAAAAGCTATGTTTAGCACTTTTTGATCAATCATTCAGTCAGTCACTTAAGCCTGGCACACACAGTAGGTTCTTCATAAATTGCTGAATCAAAAAGTATTGAATCCATCTCCTAGAGTGACCTTATATTCACAGGAGCTCATATCTTGAGTTCTCTTCCTTTAGCTTTCTTATCTACCTGAATTTGTCTTAAAATTTTGCTATTAAGGGGCAGCTAGGTGGTGCAGTGGATAGAACACCAGCCCTGAAGTCAGGAGGACCTGAGTTCAAATTTGACCTCAGACACTTAACATTTCCTAGCTGTGTGACCCTGGGCAAATCTCTTAGCCCCAATTGTCTCAGCAATAATAATAATAATAATAATTTTGGTATTAAGATACCAGAATTGCTAATTAGAGTTCTGATGCTCTGAAGGTTCTCTCTTTGCCTAACTCAAATGCTCATATACTGGGTGTCTGAAGTGTTTTGCTTCTTCTCTTTGGGAGAACACCCAAGAGGAAGAGGAAACCAAGACCATGGAAATCAAGACACATGATTTTCACCTCTATGAAATTGCATATTAAAAGCACAGACTATAAATACTCCTTCCTCCCCCCATCCCAAAGCTGGACAGGTAAATTTTCCCCAAATATATTATCCCAAAGCCCTGATAACTACTAATTATTTATTGAAAAATCTATAAATTTCCCCGGTCACAAGGCAATCCTTACTTTTATTGATTTCAGGACTTGGTGCAACCATCACTCATGCAAACCATTCTCACCTGACTCTGTTTTTACGTGGAAGTCATTAATTTCTTTCCGTGAATCTTGCAAGTCTGTTTTCATGTGTGTTTTGGGCACACACCAGAGGCCCTCCAATGTCTACCCAGCTCCCTCTGTCACAAAGAGATATTGCCCGCTCTGTGATTCAATCTATCGATAAAGTGCCTACTGTGTGTCAGGCGCTGTTCTAGGGAATATGAACAACAACATTGAAACAGGCCCCACCCTCAAGGAGCTTATGCTTGGGGAAGAAGGAACAGCATGCGTCCAGATAAGACATGTACAAAATAAACAAAAAGCCAAATGGGGAGTGGGCTCTGTAACTTTTCGGGCTGTGCAACATTTGAGCTGAGTCTTGAATATCCAAGCAAAGGCTTGGGGGGGGGAGATGGATGCTGAGGATGGGGAACAGCTAGGAGAAAACAAGCAGGTGGAGCAGTAGATAGTCAGGAAGATCTGAGTTTAATTCTGGCCTCTGACCCGCCATCTCAGGTTTCAGTAAAGTGCATTTGCCTAATTAAATTTGCACCTGTATCCCCCTGGCTGTTGAGAAGACCAGAATGTGACAGTGTATTATAAACTGGAAAGCCCCATGCTCATGTAAAATCTCAGTGTCCACCTCCTCCTCCTCCTCCTGCCCCCTATACATAGCCCTCAGGCCCGGAAGCAAGATCTGTGTGTCTGGTTCTGTTGCAGCTTTGACAAGAAGGGGGACGTGCATTACCTGATCAAATGGAAGGACCTGCCCTATGATCAGTGTACCTGGGAGATCGATGAGATTGACATACCCTACTATGAGAACCTGAAGCAGGGCTATTGGAACCACAGGTACCTCCAGGGGCAGGGCCCGGGGGCTCTGGGACAGGTGGGGGCTCCCCTGGAAACCCCAGGGATTCTTGGATTCTCACCTCTCCCTCATCTGTCTCTCCTCTCCTCTCCTCTTCGTCTCCTCTTTCTCTCCTATCTCTCTGTCTCATCTCTCTTTGTCTCTCTCTCTCTGTCTCATCTCTCTTTGACTCTCTCTCATCTCTCTGTCTCTCTCTCTGTCTCATCTCTCTTTGACTCTCTCTCATCTCTGTCTCTCTGTTTCTCTTTGTTTATTTCTCTATCTCTGTCTCTCTGTTTCTATCTGTCGCTGTCTCTGTCTCTCTGTGTCTGTCTGTCTGTCTGTCTGTCTGTCTCCCTTGTCCCCTGGCTTTCCTCTCTCTTTCCTGCTTATCTCTCATTTCTGGTCTCTCGTAGGGAGCTAATGTTAGGAGAAGATTCCAGGCCGCCCAAGAGACTGAACAAGAAGGGGAAAAAACTGAAAGATGACAAACTGGAAAAGCCCCCGGAGACTCCCTTGGTGGATGTGAGTGGGAGCTGAAGGGGAAGGAGGGGAAGACCTGGGTTC
Source organism: Myrmecobius fasciatus (assembly GCA_023553655.1). Lineage (NCBI taxonomy): Eukaryota > Metazoa > Chordata > Mammalia > Dasyuromorphia > Myrmecobiidae > Myrmecobius > Myrmecobius fasciatus. Next base: position 3,654 of record JAJPUD010023684.1, read on the forward strand.
AAATTTTGCACCTGATACTGAACAGCACGGATAAATTATTTGGTTGGGCTGAGCCTGTTTCCTCTCCTGTAAAATCTGAATTAATAACAAGACGTGCTTCATTGAGATAAAGACAAAAGCATTTTATCTAAATGCTAGCACCAGAGCTGAATGTGGCTCCCCTCCCCAGACCAAGTCCTCTGTGCGGCATTTAAAGCTCTTTCTATCCCAGCCCTCCCCCACTCCAGGGACCCCACAACACAGCTACACCGTCCTTTGTCCATCTCATCTCTGTGCCCTTCCTCTTCACTTCTGCCTCCTAGAAATCCAGCTTCACCCTCCCCCCCACTTCTGCAAGAGGCCTTTCCTACTTCCTTCTATCAAGATTACTTTCTATCTGTTTTATAAAGGATGCATCCCTAGTTTTAAACTTAGCTTAGAATTTAAATTAGAATGTAAGCTCCTTGAGGGAGGGGTCCTCAGCCCTTAGCTGGGTCCTTCAAATCATCTTCCTGAGACTGATTAGCCCTATGACCCTGAGAGAGTCACTTCACTTGTCTGTGCCTCAGTTTCCCCAATTTTTCCTTCTGTTGGAAGTACTGATAAATAATACACCTCTCTTGAAAGATGTTGTGAGGACCCGGTGAGGTAATGAAGTTTTGCAAGCCTTAAAAAGCTTTTTTGGCTATTTTTAGTTTTGCTGTTACTTGTGGAGAGGTCATACTTAGCTTCTGAAGCGAATCCTTCCTTAGGATATCAAAGCATTTTAATCCCAGCTTGTTTGTCTTGTGGGAACAAACTGTCCTTTTAAAAATATATACCGTACCCATTGGCCACTCAGTTAGAATATAGGTAACATTTCTATGGCACCCACAATGTGCCAAACATGTTCTAAGTGCTTTATAATTATTGTCTCACTTGATCCTCACAACAGCCCTGAAAGGCAGGTGCTTTTATTATTCCCATTTTACAGATGAGGTAATGGAAGCTTTCCATGTACGGAGAGAGATTGTTAAGCAAAGCAGACAAGCCCACTGGCTCTGACTAGTGTCTTCTAATGGATGCCTCATGCTGCCTCCCTAGTCCACCACCTTTCTGTGGAGAGGACAATGGATTATTTCACTATCACGATCAGAAGGCTTGAGCTTGTCAGAGTTCTTAGATTCTTCAGTTTTTTTCTTTACATTATTATATAAATATCTCAGGGCAGCTAGGCGACACAGAGAGTAGAGTGCCAGGCCTGGAGTCAGGGAGACTCATCCTCCTTGAGTTCAAATCCTGCCTCAAATATTTCCTAGCTGTGTGATTCTGGGCAAGTCACTTCACCCTGTCTGCCTCAGTTTCCTCATCTGTAAAATGAGCTGGAGAAAAAAAGACCAACTACTCAAGTATCTCCATCAAGAAAACCCCAAATGGGGTCATGGAGTGTCAGATATGACTCAAAAATAACTTTAGCAAATACATTTCCATCTTCCTTCTCTGCCTTTGCTATAGCAATCTGTACAAATCTTCCCATTTTGTGTGATAAATTTCTTATTGATCATTATGGCATAATAACCCATTACTTTTATATTTCACTATTGGTTCATCCGTATTTCCCAATCAGTGACTGATCCCCAATTCTCTACCAGCTCCTACATCTGTCGGTTTATATCTGTGGGACCTTCCTCTTTGTCTGGAATTTATGACCTAAAAAGTTGGATCATTGGATCAAAGAGGTTGAAAAATTCAAGAGACTTTTTAAAAACCATTCCAAATTGACTTCGAAAGTGGCTGGGCCAGTTCACAGCTCCTCTGGTATCAGGTCACTTTGCCTCATTGTATTTAATGACCAGCTGCTTGGTCCTAGGGAGGAATAATCATAGTAAGAAGTGATAGCAAAGCTTTGAGGTTTACAAAGGAGTCTACATCCATTATGTCATGTTGGGATGGATATCAAGCTTCAGCTCAGACTGAAAAGACAAATTAGATAGGGCTCCCTACATCCATAATGCAAAGGGAGTAGGGCTTATAACCAAAGATTAGTGTGAAAATAAGGATGTGCTTTTTTTCTTATCCAAGTTCACTGATGCCCTGAAATCTATTCATGGAGTCCTTTTAGTGTCCATAGGTCGCAGGTTATTAAGAAATAATAGTTTGATGTATTGGACTACCTGCCATCTAGGGGAGGGGGTTGAGGGAAAGAGGGGAAAATTTGGAACAGAAACCTTTGCAAGGGTCAATGTTGAAAAATACCCATTTTATTTTGTAAATAAAATGCTTTAATTTAAAAAAGGAAAAAAATAAATTGTTGAAGCAGGAAAAAAAAAGAAATAATAGTTTGATATATTGGACTACCTACCATTTAGGGGAGGGAATAGGGGGAAGGAGGGGAAAATTTGGAACAGAAGGCTTTGCAAGGGTCGATGTTGAAAAATACCCTTTTATTTTGTAAATAAAATGCTTTAATTTAAAAACGGAAAAAATAAATTGTTAAAGCAGGAAAAAAAAGAAATAATAGTTTGGTAGAGTGGATAAGATGTGGAGCGTGGAACCAAGAAGTTCTGGGGCAGGAAAGTTTTTGGCCTTTTAAAAAAATTTTATTTTTGTATCTTCAGCTTTCAGCACAATGCCATTCAATAAATGCTTGTTGATTGATAGACAACGTCTAGACAAGTGAGCCTTGGTCTCTTCTCCCTAAACAGCCCACTGTCAAGTTTGACAAGCAGCCATGGTACATCGATGCCACAGGAGGCACCCTCCATCCTTACCAGCTGGAGGGACTGAACTGGCTGCGGTTCTCCTGGGCCCAGGGCACAGACACCATCCTGGCCGACGAGATGGGCCTGGGGAAGACGGTCCAGACCATCGTGTACCTGTATTCCCTCTATAAGGAGGTGAGCCCTTCCTTTCCTCCGAGGGGCCACCTGGGAGATCTTGGACAAGAAGGGAGAGGTTGGATTTGGCTTCGATGCCCCCAGGCCTTTTCCCTCTGAGTCTGTGACTTTGGGATGAGAGTCTTTCTATCCCTCCATTCTTTATATTTATGACCCATGTACAAGTATGGCCCTAGTGCCTGGGGCCTAATAAAGCCTGCTGAGGAGTTGACTGCCAGTCCAAATCAGTGATTTTACAGAGGGCTGTTTGGGGAGAAGAGGCTAAGGTGGCAAGCTCACCTGGGCCCTGTCTCCCTCCTCAGGGTCACTCTAAGGGGCCATACTTGGTCAGCGCCCCGCTGTCCACCATCATCAATTGGGAGAGGGAATTTGAGATGTGGGCTCCTGACTTTTACGTGGTCACTTACACCGGGGACAAGGAGAGCCGATCCGTGATCCGGGAGAATGAGTTTTCCTTCGAGGACAATGCCATCCGGAGTGGGAAGAAGGTTTTCCGCATGAAAGTAAGCGCTGCTGGCTTTTGCTTTGGGTTTTCTTGGGCTGGGAAGGTGGGAAGATTGGGTTCACTCCTCAACGGAATCAAACACACTTCCTCTCTGTATTATGTGGAGTACTTTCTCAAGACCACATCATTCCCCAGGGATAGCAGCTTCTCCATTGGGATTTTCTGCAGAGCCTTTTATTTCCCCTCATTATAATAATCACCAGTAGATTAGAGTCTCTGCTCAGAGTCATGCTTTTAAATGCACGAAATAAAACACATGATATTACAAAGGAAACCAAAAGTTAGTGTGAAAACAAAGATGTGTTTTTTTTCTTATCCAAGTGCACTGACCCCCTGAAATCTATCCATGGATTCCTTTTGGTGTCCATAGATCGCAGCATATTTAGAAATAACAGTTTGCTGGAGTGGATAGTGGGGCTTGCAATCAAGAAGTTCTGGGATCAAAAACTGCTTCTGATAACTAACATAAGTGGGAATTAGCAACTAAAACATACAGGAGTGGCAATCTACATAAGTGAGGGAATTCTGGTGAAGGCCTTTCCATAGTCAGGTCCAAAAGAAAAAAAAAAGAAAACCCAATTAAACAACTTATATTAGATGTTAAATAATTTTTATTGCTATTATTTAATATCCATTGATTCTTCTCTTGTAATAGAAGGAAAACCAACTATCAGAACAATTGTGTATGAAGCATTCTCACTCATAGTCCCCAACTCACCATTGAGAGCAAGTAGGGAAATTTGTGCTCTCATATTTTTTCCAGTGCACAGATTGATTAACATCATTAACCAGACTTAAGGAAGCAGCCTTTTAGTGGCTTTTAATATTTTTATTTAATTTTAAATATTTAATTTAATAGTTAAATATTCTATTTACAATTTACAAAACTCTTTACCTCATTTTACTCTCAACAAACAACCCTGGGAGGAAGATACTACTGCTATACCCATTTTATAGCTGAGGAAAACTTAAGACAATCAGAACTTAAGTGACTTGCTCAATATCACACAGGCAGGAAATTTTCAGCATCTGGATTTGAATTCATAACCTCCTGGCTTGACTCTGTGTCCAGTACTTTATCCGCTGTACCACCAACTGCCTCTTTAGGATACATCAGTTTTTTTTTACCTTTTATTTTGCTTTTTTACTGGGTCAATAGCATGGTCCAAATAGCATTTTATTTTTCCAATTATGTATGAATAAGACAAATTTAAACATTAATTTTTTTTTAAAATTTGGAGGTTTCAATACCTTTTCCTTCCTCCCTAAAATGGTAAGCAGTTTAGGTTATATATGTGTAATCACGTAAAACAGATTTCCACCAAGGTTATATGTTAGATGTGAGAACTAAAGGACAGGATAGGAATTCTCCAGGCTACTTTAGCTTCTTATAACTCATGGATCTGTTCTCTGTGATTTCATTTAAATGATGTTTAGTAGCCTGTTTATATTTTAATAACCCCAACTCACTGTAGGAATGATGTGGAGCCACACTGATCATTTCTGTCTTTCTATTTCCATGGTCTTCTTTCTTCCCATTTTTTTTCCTCTGGGAGGAAGGTTCAAAAAATGGAATGGGCTGCAAAAAACATCATAAAAAGGAAAAAAAAATCAGAACCTACCTGAGCAAAAATATTCATAACTGCTCCAGGAATAAATGGAAATGGAAAAACAAATTGGAGGGCACCCCTATTCCCACAACTAGAGAATGGCTGACTATTGTGGCCTATCAATGCAACCGAGAAAAAATGATCAATGTGAAAAAATTGTCCTTTTTGGTTTTTAATTAAGTTTCTTGTAAGAAATAAAAATATTTTAGTAGTATGGGCCTCCTGGAGAAAGTTTTTTATCCTGAATGTATCTCTTTCAAGCTTCCTGTGGGAGAGTTTATTTCTTGAGAGCTGTCAGTGAATTATTTTTTTTTAATTTTTAAAGCTTTTTATTTCCAAAACACATGCATGGATAATTTGACAACATTGACCATAGCCTTGTGTTTCAGATTTTCTCCCCCAGATGGCAAGCAATCCAATATAAGATAAACATGCTAAAATATAAAGCATTTATTTTTTAAGTGCTTACTCTGCACAAGGCACTGTGACACCCAGAGAAAAGGAGCAATAGCTTTTCTTTAATGTTAATTCCAAATGGTTGGACCATTTGCTGACCGGAACCTTCACTGGATGTGTCTGCGGGCTGTAACAAGTGCAGAGCAGGTTTGGGTTGATTGCTGTGGGTGGCGGTTTGGAAGCCTTGTTGTTCCCAAGGCTCTTGGGTTCAGGGTTGCCTCCATCATGGTCTGAGAGGAGAGGGTGGTTTGCTCCGTGGGTGACAGCCCCTTTGGGAGCTGCCTCCCTCAATGATGGTGGAACGGCTTGCATCGAAGAGGGACTGATGGCTTAGGGGTGCAGTCGAGCAAGTTGGGCTCCTTCTCACCAGTGGCTGCAGGGGGTGAGTTGTTGAAACAACTTATCTCAGCCTTTGCCTTCCAAACTCTTCCCTTTTTTCCATGTAGAAAGAGGCACAGATCAAGTTCCACGTGCTGCTCACGTCCTATGAACTCATCACCATCGACCAGGCCATCCTGGGGTCCATTGAATGGGCCTGTCTGGTGGTAGACGAGGCTCACAGGCTGAAAAATAACCAGTCTAAGGTAAGCTGCCTTACTCAGGGAGGTGAGGTGGGAAGAAACTAGCAGCCAGCTGCTCTGGTATACCGACCCACTCTGGGCCCCAGATGGCAGGACGTGGTGGAGGGGCCAGGACCACAACACTCTTTCTTCTCCCTAGTTCTTTAGGGTGTTGAATAGCTACAAGATCGACTACAAGCTGCTGCTTACAGGGACACCCCTACAGAACAACCTGGAGGAGCTATTCCATCTTCTAAATTTCCTGACTCCGGAACGGTTCAAGTAAGTTACCCTTTGCCCAGAACCCCTAAGCTGCAAGGGACCTCAACGGCACTAACTCAATTCTGACCGAAGCCAGTGGTATTTCCACAATTTCCCTTCTCCTGCAAATTAGTCATCCCATCTCCACTCCAGTATTTTCCATTTGCAGGACCCTTCCGATTTGCTTTATATCTATATATATATATATGTATATATATATATATACACACCTATTTATATGTAAATATATATTTATCATATAGAAAGTCTATTTGTATATGCTTTACAAATCATCTCATTTGAGTCTCATAATAATCCTGTACAATGGGTACTAAAGGGCTTTAAATGCCAACTAGAAGATTTTATATTTGATTCTGGAGGTTTTAGAAAGCTACCAGAGATTATTGAGTGTGAGTATATTGATCTTCCCTTTGAATAGAGAATATATTGGAATGGGGAGAGACTTGAGGCAGTCCAAGACCACCGGCAGGGCTATTCTTGCCCTGGTGCAGGTGGGAGGTGATGAGAGTGGTCAGAGAAAATGAAATCAACAGGCCGCCGAAGGATGAAGCCAGGTCGTCCTCATGATGGGCGATTGAGGGTGGTGAGAGATCAGGGTGACAGCTAATAATCATTGCTGTGAGTAAGTCTCTCCTTCTCTCTGTAGCAATCTGGAGGGCTTCCTGGAGGAGTTTGCTGACATCTCCAAGGAAGATCAAATCAAGAAATTGCACGACCTGCTGGGGCCCCACATGCTGCGGCGACTGAAGGCTGATGTGTTTAAGAACATGCCAGCCAAGACGGAGTTGATCGTGAGGGTGGAGCTGAGTCAAATGCAGAAGTGAGTTTTCTCTCCCTGGCTCCCAGGGAGCAGCAGTGTGGGTATCATGGAGCTCCTCCAGAGCAGGGACTGGCTTTGGCCTTTGGATCTCCAGTGCTTAGAGCATAGTAGGTGCTTTACCCTAAGTACCTACTGTGTGCTAGTGTAATTAAGACTGTCAGCACTAGGTCTGGAGCTGGAGGACCCATATATTCAAATCTCTCTGACCTCAGTTTGTTAAATGAGAGAATGGGTTTGGATGATCCCCAAGATCCTGTTTATAATTCCCTCTTCCCTGTGTCTTTTATTTCTCACCCCCACACTTTCCTTTCTGGTCTAAATGAACTGGCTTCAGGATCCTGTCCTTTAGGGTCAGGAAGCTCTGAGTTCAAATCTGGCCTTAGCCATTTACTAGCTGTATAATACTAGGAAACTCAATTTCTTTAACTATGAAATAGGGATAATTACTAGCACCTACCTTCCAGGATGTGAGGATCAAATGAGACAATAATTCTAAATATGTTTATTACTGTATTCTCCTCACCTCTCCTGGCACTGTCTAGGGGGGATTCTCTGTGGTGGGTAGGTAGGAAGAGTTTCCTCAACCACATGCCTTATATAGTCTTTCCTCTGTATTTAGGATTTTTGGATCACCTTGGAGATTTACTAATGACTAATCCAAGGTCATAATCAGATAAATGATATTTGAATTTATTGCTCCATGTTGGAGTTCAATGGACAGTGTCCAGATTAAGAATCTGCATTACCTTGCTCTCCCCACCTGCTTTCTCCTGCTCTACAGTTCTGCTCCATAGCCTAGATGGTTAGAACACCAGTCCTGTAGGCAGGATGACTTCAGGTCAAATACTGCCTCAAGCATTTACTAGCTGTGTGATCCTGGGCAAGTCACTTAATCCTGATTGGCCCCCCCCCCATCCCTCAAAAAAGAATTGTAGAACAGTTCTATTGGGGAATAAAGAACTCTAAGAATCAGTCACTCAAGAAATCCAGGCCATACCCAAGGGAGTAAAGGCCCATTCTTTCCTGGTTCCCCAGAAGGGTAGAGATTATGGGACCTACTAGGATCAAATCGTATTATCTCTTACATTGTGAATTTTATAGCCATAGGAAAGTCTCTTAAGCTTTCTGAACTTCAGTTTGCTCATCCATAAAATGAAGATTTTTGTCGTGTACTAGGTGACAAGCAGTGTGGACCAGTGGAATTTAGATTGTAAGCTTTGTTGATGACAGGGGCTGTTATGCATAGTGGGGACTTAACAAACGTTCATTGGATTAGAAAAAATTGCAGATACAAATCTGAGAGATATCCCTTGTCCTCAGTCTAGTGCACATAGAATGCCTTAGGACACAGTATCAAACAATTGTTTGTGTATTGTGTCTCCTGCTACAGGAAATATTACAAGTTCATTCTAACCAGAAATTTTGAAGCCTTGAACTCCAAAGGTGGTGGGAATCAGGTATCACTACTTAATATCATGATGGACCTGAAGAAATGCTGCAACCACCCCTATCTCTTCCCCGTGGCTGCCGTGGTAGGTTCAGTTACTCAGAATCCCGAGTTATTCATCTGCCAAACTCTATAAGGGACCATTTGATATGCTTGCTTGGTGTATGTTGGGAGTTACTGATGACCTCTTCTGTCCAGAGCTTTTCTACTGTCTTCAAAGAATCTTGCATCTCCCTCCCAACTAAAATCCATCTTTTCAAGCAAACCTTTCCTGATTCCCTTAATTTCAATGCCTTCCTTCCACTGATTATCTCTATCAATGTGGAAATTGGTCTATGATTTTCTTTTTCTGTTTTAACTCTTACTGGTTTGGGTAGCAATATACTATTTATGTCATAAAAGAAGTTTGGTAGGACTCCACCAAATAGTTTATAGAGTATTAGAATTGATTTTAAATTTTTGGTAGAATTTACTTGTAAATCTATCTGGCCCTTGGGATTTTTAATAAGGGAGTTCATCGATGTTGTGTTCAATTTGGTAATTTATATTTTCATTGATTCAGATTGTCAGGTTTATTGGCATATAATTGGCAAAATATTTCCTAATTGTTGCTTTAATTTGTTTTTTGTTGGTGATTTCACCTTTTTCACTTTTGATACTGGATAATGCATCTTGTAAACAGCTTATTTTCGTATTGTCTCCTCCATTAAACTGTAAGCTCCTTGAAGGGATTGTTAGCCCAATAATAGGTGCTTAATAAATGCTTGTTGGCTTTTTATACAGTCAGCTTCCAATTATTCACAGGGTAATTGTGGGCATAATTCTGAAGTCATGACATGTGGCATGAGAATATTAACCAGCTGACAGATGATCAGCAGAGTGCAATTGCTTATTTTGCTAATTGAGGAGACTAATTGAGGTTGAGGAGACTCCAGGGTACAAAACCCATCTCTCCATTGTAAAGTTGAAGAGGTTGAATCAGATGATCTCATAGCTCTGTAGCGATATTCCTTTGACCATCTCATTTCTAAAATGGAGTTAAGAAGACCAATAGTAGCTTTCTCATAGAATGTGGATTTTTAATGAGATAATGAGTGCTAAGCACTCTGCAAGCTTTAAACCACTCTTTACAAATGCCAGCTGAACATGGGGGGATTTTTTTCCATCTTACTCTCAGGGTACCTTTAATTCAGTCCCTCCTTCACTCCTAGATTGCCAGTATCCTCCTCTGGCTGTCAAGAAGGCAAGCTTCTATTCTAATATAAGGTCCTCATCAGCCTTCCCCCAGTCCCCTCTCCAATCCATCCTTCATGCTGTCACAGACTTCCTCAGAAAACTCCTGTGGCTCCCTCCTGCCTCTAGGAAACACAAATCCCTCTGTCTGGGGTTAAAGGGCCCCTCACAGAGGGCTGTCCCACAGTGGATGAGTGTGGCTTCCTGCTCCACAGAGGCTGAATGACCACATATTAATTATTATTTGCTGCAGACATCCCTTCTAGTCCAGGCAAACTGAGCCTCTTAGGGTTCCCATCTCTGTCTTCATGCCCTTGCAAAGGGGCTCTCTGGTGTGTGGACTGCTCTCGCTCCTCATCTCCACCTCTTAGAAAACCTATTTTTTAAAAGTTCAGATGTTGACATTCCCACATGGGAAGATGATCTGTGTAACTCTTGAGAATCCAGCCCCACCTCGTACTGGAGCCTCTTCTCCTTTGCCCTGACAAAGCACCTCCCTTGACCCTATCGCCTTGTTTTGGGCCCTCCCTATACTGTGCCTTCAAAACATTAATTGTTGTTTAACAAATGCTTGTTAATTGATTGACTATTGAACAGGAGGCACCAGTCTTACCCAATGGCTCCTATGATGGCAGCTCCTTGGTCAAGTCTTCTGGGAAGCTCATGCTCCTCCAGAAGATGCTGAAAAAGTTACGTGATGAAGGGCACCGGGTTCTGATCTTCTCCCAGGTGAGTGTTTCTTGCTTGCACAATTTGGTTCTTTTGAGTTAGAAGGAGCCAAGTGTGTACACACACACACACACACACACACACACACACACATATATATATAGAGAGAAACAGACAGAGACAGAGACAGACAGACACAGAGAGAGGGAAGGAGGGAGAGAGAAGTTTTTTGTATGCATTCTTGCTTAGTGGTCAGTTAAAAAGATGCCTTACCAAGCTGAGCTCCTTCCCTCTTTATCTGGGTGATACACTGACCAGTCTTCCCCATGATAAATGTAATTTTATACACACACACTCAACTTGGGATACTGAATACACAAACACACATTTCTCCCTTCTGATGCAAGTATGCATTTACAGACACAGACATTGCACATCCACATACTCTGTTATCTTTCTGGACCTCAGTTTCCTGCTCCGTAAAGTTAGGGAGCTGGACTTGACCTCTAAATCTTCAATCCTGTGTTCAACGTGTGGTGAGAAGATGGGAGCAGGGGGAGGAGATGAGAGTCTCTGCAATGGTTGAAGGGCTACCCAATGGAAGAGGGGCTTGTGTTTCTTAGCCCCAGAGTAGAGCCAGGAGGAGTGGATAAATGTTTGCCAGGGGGACAGTTTCCCAGTGTTCCTCAATGACGTGGGCTGCTTGGATTGTGTTGCCCTTCCCCAGTGCTTGGATGGTGGCTTATAGATAGTTCTGTAGGGGGATCTTGCTCAGGGACAGGTTGCCCTCCATTCCTCCTAAGGCTCCTCCCAGATTTGAGAAATGGATGGTTTTTGACCCTTTAGGATCATGCAGGAGACCCCTTTCAGTCTGCCATCTTGGTAAATCCAGTCTCTGATGCTGAGTCCACTCACCCCTTTATGGCTCCATGCTGCAGCATGTGGTTGGTGCCATTCACAAGCCCTAGGTGACACATCTTTTCCACACCTAAAATAGGGTTCTTTTTTCCAGCTGGTGTCACAGTGGCCAGAGATCTGGGCCTGGAATCAGGAAGACCTAAGTCAAATCCAGCCTTAGACACTTGCTCTGACCTTGGGCCAGCTCATTTAAGCTTTGCTTGCCTTGGTTTTCTTAACTGTAAAATGGACACCTCCTAGGTCTATGAGAAGCCTTTCCATCTGTCAGTTACCCCCCCATTTACGCTGCATTTGGGTCTTGTTTTTCTTTGTTGTCTACCTCCCTGGGCTGTGAGCTCTTTGAGAACAGAACTTTATATCCCCGGGGTTTAGCGCACAGTAGGCACTTAATGAATGCTGCTGACCTGACCACAAAGTGAGCAGCTTGGCTCTTGTGGTAAATCAGGCCAGGGTGGTCAGTGGGTTATTTTCTTCCCATGGCCACCTTTGGGCACTGGCTCCTCCTTCCAGATGACCAAAATGCTGGATCTGCTGGAGGACTTCCTGGAATATGAAGGCTACAAGTACGAGCGGATTGATGGCGGGATCACGGGAGGTCTTCGACAAGAAGCCATCGACAGATTCAATGGTACTCCTTGGTTTCTTTCTGTCCAGAACCCAAGACTGAGCAATGTTACTCTGACTTTTCCCTTTCCTTCCCCAAAGAGAGGTTTTGTCCCAGGCAATGAAGGTGGAGATTGGGAATGTTGGGAATATACTGAATGGTTCCTTTGCTGGAGGGGATGGAGCTTTCTGTCCCTCTGCCTGAGAAATGGAGCAGGAACTTTCTGAAGGATTCTAGTGTGTCTCTCTGTGTGTGTAAGTGTTGGGCATATGAGCACATGTGGGTATTTCAGAATGAGTTCAAAATATGGCAAAATAATATAAAATCTGAAGAAGAAATGGAGAGAAGTGGGCTTTGAGAAGGGTTCCCCGTACACTAGAAAGGCTAATAATTATGGGTTTACAGTGGTGCTAATTTTAATGGTCATAATGTTTCAAATGCCTTTTCATTTGTTCTTACTAGACTTAACCTTAGCCAGCCCCATCCTTGTTACTGTGGTTGGGAAATCAGGGCAGCTGGGCTGTGGTGATGAGTAAGGCAGCTGAAGTTTTCTAGGCAAAGGCCCGCCCTAGGTACCAGGTACTAACCTGCAAAAGTCAATGAAAGGGCGTGAAGACTAAGGACTGCTGGCCTAGCATATAAAGGCTGCTCCATTTATCTTAGAGGAAGAAAAAAGGAGGTCCCTTTGTGGCTGCGGGGGTATGGGGGGCTTGTGGGTAGGTTTCCCCGTGAGCCAGTGTCCCTGGTGTTGTGGGTGTTGTGGGTTGGGTTTGAAGCTGGAGCTCTTAGATGATAAATCTCTGTCATGAGGTGAATGATCGCCGCATCCTGGATGTCATCTCTCAGGGCTGCCTGTCAATCGATATGAGGTTCTGGCAGTCAGAGGCTGTAGGACCCTGACAATATCTACGAGTATATTATGATTAGCTGCAGCTTGATCTGCAAGCTCTGTTTTGCTTACAAGAAAAGGAAACAATTTAAAGAGAGTAGAATGTCTAATGAGAGGAAGTTCTCGAGCATGTTTGGGGATGGTTCCGCTATGGAGAATGGATCCAGAAGGAGCTTAGGATGAGAAGAAGTGGATGTGTTTGCAATCTGAACCCAAAAAACTGTGATTGTGAGATCACAGACCCAAGAAAGATCAAAGAGTTTAATAATCTGAATTGGCTTGATGACTATAATTATTAACAAATGCATTAATTAGGTCCTTGGTTTATATTTTAATAATCTATGAAGGTTCTTAGGATCTTAGAATCTGTGAATATTGTATACCTGAGGAATGTTATGTGAAAATAGTGCTTTGGTTGATTTGGCCTAGGAAGGATCTCACGATCCAAGGAAAGATCAGAGTTTAATAATCTGTATTGGGCTGACGACTGTAATCTGTAACGAATTCATTAGTTAGGGTCCTGTGTCTATGCTTTGATAATCTATGAAGGTTCTTAGAATCTATGAATATTCTATACCCGAGGACTGCTATGTGAATATAGTGCTTTGGTGGATTTGGCCTGGGAAGGATCTCTCATTTCTCATTTCTTTTCTCCCTCTCTTCTCCTTCCCTCACTTTCTAGCTAAATTCTCAATTGTTCTCTTCCTGGCAGGTTCTAGTGGACTGTGAGAAATTAATGAGGAAAATAGACCAAAGAAATAAACCCATCACAGTTGATGATACAGAAGGGTTAACTTGGCCCTAGGGAAGGAACTGCTAAGGGTTGTTGGCCGACTTTCTGTCCCTGCCAGGTTGCCATCTTCCCTTGGGCCTTGTCTGTGCCATTCAGTTTAGCCCTTTGCTCCCCCTCACCTCTTGATGTGGACCTTTGCCCTCCCCAGCTCCTGGAGCCCAGCAGTTCTGTTTCCTCCTCTCCACCCGGGCTGGGGGCTTGGGCATCAACTTGGCCACCGCTGACACTGTGATCATCTACGACTCGGACTGGAACCCCCACAACGACATACAGGTCTGTGGACGTGCACTTTTCCAGGGCTCTGCTCCAGGCTGGCCACTCTGGAGTAGAGCGTTCATGTGTAAGAAGCTCACAGTCCTGGCAGGGGTCCCAAGATGCTTTATCCTCCCTCTAAGGGACAGAGATCAGCTCAGCCTTGAAAAGCCTCCCCCCCAACCACAGAGTTCCTCGCCTTGACTTGCATTGCTTCCCTTTGCCCACCTCTCTCTTCCCTCATCACTCAGGCCTCCCCATCCCGAGGGTTCACAGTCAGATAAAGCTGGCAGGATCCTCCCTCTCTGGGCAGGTCCTTGCCCAAATGCCCGGGGCTGGACTTGTGGGGGGACCCCAGCATCATTGCAGCTTCAGCTGTGAAGTCACAGTCAGAGGGGGCTCCAGTTTTGGGAGGGAGAGGGTCTGGGCAGGGCCCTGGGTCAGAAAGAGAAGAGCTCCAGGCTGGAGACTCAACCACGGACTGGTTCCCTTTTCGTTCCAAATCAAGCAAGTCACTTAACGGTTTTGTGCCCCAGTTTCTTCATCTGTAAAAGGGGTTGAACTTTATGGCCACGAAGGGTCCCTTCCAGTTCTCAAATCTGTGATCCTCATGTGATCCATTGTTTTCCGTCTGATTCTGATTCATGTCAGTAAGCATTTATTAAGCATCTACTGTGTGCCCATAGCAAGACAAAAAAAGGAGATAGTTCTTGCCTTCAGAGAGCTGATGAGGATGGGAGTGGGAGTGAGGAGTACAAGACAAAACCTCACAGAAACTTGGAAGACCAGGGAGAACCCCAGACCGGTGTTTTTTTTAAAGCTCCCAATGGGGAAAGGTAACTAGAGGAGAATCAGGCAGAGAACCTGCTAGTGAGGGAGACAGAGAGAACCACAAACCAAAATGGAAATAATAGCCTCTGCTCTTTCTGCAGCAATGGCTGCCCATGGTCCAGGTAAACTCCCAGGGCAGCCGTTTTCCTACGTGATTGTTGTACAAACGCTTAGACCTGGTCTGTAGAGTCTCATATGGTCAGAGGTGGGGCCTGGTGGGTCCCTTACTGTCGCTCTTCCCCCTGTGCCTTCCTCTACTCCTCCCTGCCTCTCTCCCCTGGGCCTTTGCCTTCCTCCTTGTTTCCTGCCCTTGTCTCCCTTCCTCCCACCCCCTCTTTGCAGACTAGGGAAGCCCAGTCCAATTCAGAGACCCGTCCAAGGTCAGGTAACTAATTAAATGGCTCCCCCACCCAGTTTTGACTGGGTCTCACCTGTCTCCCTGTCCGTTGGCAGCAGGGGATGAGGAGTCTGGCCACAGAGTTATTAGTACGGGGAAGGATAAGAAGAAAAGTAGGTTGGAAGTTGGCAGAGGGGTCAGCATGGAGGCAGGGGATGGAAGGAGGGCACCATGAGGGGCGAGCCGCCAGGTGTTCCTAGGGATGAGGTTAAGGAGCAGGTGTGGGCAGAGGGAGTAGGGAAGGTAGGTGAGACAGACACTCGGCCCCATCCCCTGCAGTCAGCCCCCCATTGCCCCTCCCCCTCCCTTGTCAAGCTCAGAGGTGTAAACAGAGGTGCCCCCCAGCTTGGAGAATTCACAGTCGGGGCATCATACCCAAGCCAGTTGGCCTGGCTGAGCCTCAGTTTCCTGTTGTGTTTTTGTGGTTGTAAAGTGCCTGGGGGCCAGTCAGCAAGCACTTATTAAGCACTTACTGTGTTAGGGTCTGAGGCAGGATTCAGGCCCATGTCAACACTATGCCGCATGACCATGGTACAGAGACAGTGAGGATGCCCGGGTGGCCCTGGAGTTCCAATAACCCACCCTAGCTATGTGACCCTGGGCAAGCCACTGCACCCTGCTTGCCTCAGTTTCCTCATGTGTAAAAATGGGGATAATGATAGCACTTCCCTTCCAAGGTCATTGTGGGAATCAAATGAGATGATATTTGGAAAGCGTGTAGTATGTTGTTTGGCACACAGTAGGTACTACATAAATGCTCATTTCCACACACCCATACTGTTTATCTCAGCTGCTTGGCACATAGTAGGTGCTACATAAATGTTCATTTCCACATACCCATCCTGTTTATCTCAGCTGCTTGGCACACAGTAGGTGCTATATAAATGCTCATTCC
>JAJPUD010023685.1:0-19666 GCA_023553655.1 Myrmecobius fasciatus
CTGAAAACAGATTTTCAACTCAGATCTTTTTGTCTCGAGGTTTAGTATCCTATCTACTACACAACACTAGCTCTTATGTTCCTATCTTTCTAGGTAACATTTACTTCACTTATAAAATGAGGGGATTGGACCAGAAGATCTCCTAGGTAGGTCTCTTCCAGCTCCAAATCTGTGATTCAAGGTTCACAAAGCACTTTCCTTCATAGCAAACTGGTGAGATTGATGCAGAAATAATACCATCCCCATTTTACAAGTGAGAAAACTGAGGCTGATGGAGGGAAAGTGATCTGTTCTTATCTGCCAGCCAGTAAGTGTCACTGCTGGGATTTAAACCCAGGATCCTTAACTGCCAACTAAACTACATTGTCTATTCATCTTAGAATTGTAGGAGGTCTTGGTAGTCATTTCATTTTGTTCCATTTTTCAAAACATCAGCCAATACCTGCTTGCACACTTCAAGTGATGGTGAGGTCATTATTTCTTAACACAATTCACTTTGTTGTTGGACAGCCCTAAGTTCCCCCTTCCAAATGTATTTCCTTGTGGCTTTTCAGGCCCTACCTCATTTGTTAGGGTCAAAGAGTATGAACTACTCCACATTTTAGGCTGCCCCCAGGGTGATTTTCTTACTTGGGATGCATTCTCTAAAGCTTCTTTCCAAGGTACAAAGACCGTAAAGGGACCTGGGCCCATCAGGTCTCGAATGGCATTATCCTGGCAAAATGAAGAAGAAAATAATCATCATCACCACTACCAGTATCATCATCATCATCATCATCATCATCATCACCAATATCATCATCATCAAGATAGTTTTTGAAGTCTTTTCTGACCTATAGAAGCAAGAGATTCATGACAGCCTGAATGGCTCTAGCCTGTGACCAGATGGCCATATACACACTGAGATTTCCTTACCTGAAGATGAAAGAAGTATGGGATGGTATCAGTATTTTTGGGAAGTTCCTGTAATCAGAAAATCCAATAATGTAATGTGTCTATTGTCTTCAGAATGGACACAAGAATAGCATATCATTGGAGGAAGGAACCAAGCAAACCCTGTTACCCACCATTCACAACATCTTAGTACTGCCTTGAATCTAAATGATCTGGCCCATGTCTGACCAAGAAACTCCTTATTCAAATCCCAAATCCTTTGATTGGAATATAGCTAGTGTTCCAAGTATGGAAGGGGTTGAGGCTGGAAGGAGAGACTTCATATAGGAAGCTATCAGTCACGCCTCTTTAATTTTGTCTTTTTATGTGACTTTCATTTTATTTTACCATTTTGGATTAAGAAGTATTAATTTTTCTACCCTTCCCCACATTCCCCTGTCCTTCACCCCAATTTCTCAAACATATAGAGAACAATCAAATTTATAAGTCAAATATATAAGAATATGTCATTTTCATTTTGATAAATAATAAAAGGATATGAACTGTCAGTTTTCAGATGAAGAGATCAAAGCTATCTACAGACATGTGAAAAAATGCTCTCTATCACTGCTGATTAGAGAAGTATAAATTAAACAAATTCACATCTCTCAGATCGGCTAATATTACAGAAAAGGAAAATGAATAATATTTGAGGAGAGGAGGGAAAATTGGAACACTAATATGTCATTGATGGAGTTGTGAACTGATCTGACCCTTCTGGAAAGCAATTTGGAACTATGCCCAAAGGTGAATCAAACTCTGCATTCCCTTTGATCCAGCAATATTACTAACTAGGTCTGTATCCCAGAGAGAGCATAAAAAAGGGGACCCACATGTACAACAATTTTTATAGCAGCCCTCTTTTAGTGGCAAAAGTTGGAAACGGAAGAGATGCCCATAAATTGGGAATGAACAAATTGCGGTATATGAATATAATGCAATGCTATTGTGTTATAGGAAATAATGAGCAAGCAGATTTCAGAAAATCCTGGAAAGACTTAAGTGAACTGATGCCGGGTAAAGTGAGCAGAACCAAGAAAACATTATACATAATATCAGCAACATTGTGTGATATCAGTATGATAGACTTAGCCCTTCTCAACAATACAATCATCCAAAACAATTTCAAGGGACTCGTGATGGAAAATGCTATCCACATTTAGAGAAAGAATTATGGAGTCTGAATTCATATTGAAACATACTATTTTCACTATGTGGTGTGTGTGTGTGTGTATGTGTGTGTGTGTTGTGTATATTTGTTCTGTTTCTTCTTTCACAACATGACTAATGTGGTATGTTTAACATCATTTTATATGTATAATCTATGTCAGATTACTTGCTGTCTTGAGGAGGGAGAAAAATTTGGAACTTAAAATCTTAAAAAAATGAATGTTGAAAACTATCTTTATGTGTAATTAGAAAAAATAAAATATTGAGTGGAAAGAGAAATTTACACAATCAAATAAAACAAATTCCCACATTGACCATGCTCTGAAAGAAGTGCTTTGTTCTGTGTCTTGATTCTACCCCTCTTTGTAAGGGGGTGAGTAGGATGCTTCATTATCAGTCCTTTGGAATCATGGTTTGTTATATAATAATATCTTTTTTTTTTTTTTTGGCAAGGCAAACAGAATTAAGTGATTTGCCCAATGATTACAGTCAGGCATCTGAGGCTGGATTTGAACTCAGGTCTTCTTAACTCCAAGACTGGTGCTCTTCCCCTATGCCATTTGGCTACCCCTTATACTATTGTCTTGAAGGGTTCCATTTATATGACATTATTATATAACCTTACTCCATCCTAATATTTTGAATCTTGCTGTAATCTCCTTAGACCAATTTCTGAAGATTAGCCTAGCACAGTCCTTGCTTTTCCAGTTTGGTACCTAATTAACTACCTGTCCTAGCAGCTCAGCCTCCCATCTCTGGTAGCTATAGATTTAGCCTGATGCCCCTCTCTTCTAGCTCCTACCAAACTTCCTCTTTGCTTAGTTTCTGTCCAGGCTTGGTTGCTTAAATACGGCCTTGTCTTAGCTACCTCTCACTTGGCTCTGGTTCCTGAGGACTTAAATACCCTTTCTACTATTTCAACTATAGATGTTCTTTCCATGGCATCAATTCCCAGGGATGTGTTATTATTATGTATGATAATATTAAGTAGTTTGGGTGGGGTATAAATTATATTTAATAAACAATGTTCTAATCAGTTTGTCTATCTATTTAGCTATTCATTCATTTATTTATTTGTAAAGACCTAGGAAAAAAACTTGGTAAGACTGATAGTAAAACCTTATCCTAATCATTCCTCTGAGATGGACACTTACTCTTACTAACATGCCTTTTTCCCATGAAATGGGCAATGGCTTACTTACCAGATAGATGGGTCCCCGACAGGTGAATCCATCCCCTTCGTAACCTGGTTTGCAGGTACAAGTCCTTTCTTCTATGGAAGTTTGATTACAGATTGCCAATTCACTGCAGCCACCATTTTTCTAGTGAGATTGCCAATAGAAGAGTAATTCAGTTAGTTTGCTTGTTTCAGATATACTTGCAATACAAGTCCAGATGATTACTTAATTTTAAATTCATTTGGAAAACCTGAAAAAGATGGGGCTCTGTTCTTGCTCATGTTGTGATTTTTCTTTAGAATATAAGTTTTTGTTTCATTCTTTGTACTTGTATTCCCTGAGCAAAACACCATGCTTAGAACATAGCAAAAACTTGAAAATCCTTATTTTTGGACTGATTGATGGATTGTAGTAGATTTGGACTGGTAGGCAGCAGGTACATTCATCCTGCTTGATTTTTACAAGTTGGCAGGGTCACCATGACACATCGCTAGTCCCATATGGGTATGTCAAGGGCTGTTGAGTAGATTAGCATATTAACTGTTATTATTATAGTTCATAATATAGGATGATATTTATATCACATAGAGTATCAAGTATGAATAATTATTGTTATTTTATAACATCACCTTGCTCTTAACATAAATAGCATTGTATAGTAAAAAAAAAACCCACAGGTTTGGAGATAAAGGACCTTTATTTTTTATTTTTTGGTAAAGATATTATATATATATGTATATCATATATATACATATATATATGCATGTATATATAAAGATATTTATTTATTTATATCTTTTTTCTTTGTGTGACTTTGGACAAGTCACTTCATATCTATGTGTCTTAGTTTCTCCATCGGGGAAATGAGGGGGTTTGACTAGATGTCCCCTGGATCCCTTCCTATTCAGTATTGACAATTTCATGAGCAGGATAGTTTCCAGTGCATTTCCATTCCCCATCCTGGCTCTGAGACAGAAATGGGCAAGGGCACTAAAGTCAAAGGGGCAGCAGCTTTAGAGGAAGTTAGCATCATGATCAGAAGTTTGTGGGATTTATTGAGTACCCATTGTATGGGGCTAAGTGAGTGGGGATGCCAATTCTGTCTCTGCTCCCAAAGAACTCATAGCTGAGGTGAGAACAATGGAAGATGCAAGAGAAAAACGTAGATATACCTAATAAACAATGTTGAAGGATGACCAGCACGTTGAAATAATAAAGAGACAGTGTGGAATAATGGATTAAAGTTGACCCTCAAGGCAAGATGATCTGAATTCAAATCCTACTGTTGACATATACTAGCTGTGTGACTTGAGCAAATTACTTAACCACTCAATGCCCCAACCATTCTCTAAGACTACAAAGATAGAGAATACTTGATTGGTTATCTGAAGTGGTGGAAAGCAATTCCTCACACAGGAGCTAATGACACTAATAAAACTCCAGATCTGGGGGAAAACAGTATAAATTTTTCAAGTTTACAAAATTTTTTTATATGTTTGAGTCTCATGTCAGAATTGGCAGGTAGACCCTATTGGTGGCAATATACCCATTTTATAAATGAGAAAACTGAGACTTAGAAATGCTAGCTGTTTTCCCTAGTGTTGAAAAGTAGAATTTGAATTGAGGCTCTTCATGATTCTATGTTGATGCACTTTTCTCAGCACTGGATATCTTGCATTATTGATTAGTATCATGAATAAAGTATATAAAGGAAGAGAGACAATAGAGTGTAGCACAATCAGTTGGGTTAGTCAGGGAAGGAAGAGGTAAGGTAACTGAAGACCTACACTAAATCATTCATTCATCTGAAATATTCTGACTCTTAGAGTCATTGTTTTCTCTAGGACCACTGGGAGCAAAGTCCTTCATTCACTCATTCATGTGTTCATTTATAGATATATGATAGATATTATATATAGATAGATATGATCACAGGAGTATGGATTTAGATTTGGGAGAGATCTTAGAGGTCATCTAGTCCTATAATATATAGATAGATATAATCATAGAATTGTGGATTTAGACTTGGGTGAGACCTTGTAGGCCACCTAGTCCAATCTTCTCATTTTACAGATGAGGAAACTGAGTTTAAAAGATTTGTCTTTGGATTTCTTCCTTCATCTGAGCTCATCATACTTTGTGTCTCTTCTATGCCCTTTTCATTTTTTAAAATTCACCTTCTATTTCACCATGTACATGTCCTGTCACCCTAGTTAAGTGGTAAGTACATTGAAAGAAGAGACCAGTTCTTATTTATCTTTGTAACTTAATCTATACATGTTAAAGAGAAGAATAAGATATGAATTCAGATTCTAAAAGGGATCTCAGAGGCCACTTATTCCAAATCCTTCATTATTCAGATGGGGAAACCGAGGCTTGTGAAATGACTGATCCAAAGTCATAAGTAGCAAGTGTCAGGAGAAGGATTCAAAGGATTCAAAGCCAGCTCCTCTGACTGCAGAGTCACTGTGTTTACCAGGACCATTGGAAAGAAAGTATTTTGTAAATCCTGAGATGTTTTTTAAATGTGAGTCGTGATTGCTAAGAAAGGTTACTCATTACAAGAGGCAAGAACACAGTCTGATCCTGAAAACCAGCATGATGAGTATTGAAAGGAGGCCAAGAACTGTTAGGATAAACCTGTGGGTGTAGTGCCAGGGTCTCTGGCCCTCTCTCATTGCTTTGCTTTGTCTCTGCAGAATGACAACATGCCGAGATCATTCTGAGAAAGGGAAGTTGCCAGGCCAACAGAGAAGTACAATATAGTTCCTCTCCCCAAGAAAGGGCTCCGGTGATAGGAATTCTGGACTAAATGGTTTCTAAAAGGCCTGAGGATCTCAGGTGTTCAGGACTACAAATAAAAGGATGGGAAATATTTATAGAAATGAATATCCAGAGCATAACAACCTTTTGGGAGAGATTTTTGCTTCTTGTGCCAAGAACAGCTGTGTAAATGACTCAGGGAAACTCTGGGAACTGTCCCAGAAAAATAATGGCCTCAGCCTTGTCTCTTTGGACAGGAGGCAGTTGGATGTACACAATTAATTATTTGTTTATAAGCATGTATAACGTGCAATTCCAGACAATTTTCCATCATAAGAAAATTTAGGTGGTCAGCAGAAAATTTGTGACATCAGTGTGGAAACCTATTTGGAGTGCCTGAATAAAGCAGCAGCAGTAGCAGCTTCAGGGGCTTTTAGTTCAGAGATAATAAGGGGGTCAGACAGAAAGAATTTATAGGGGACCCTTTGTTGATATTGGGTACAGTTGAAACTGATTGGCAATTCTGGGTTGCAGCTGCAGGGCAGAGAGGACTGCTGGAGGCAAGTCACAAGGGACAGGGTCTTGGTCACAGTTCCAGGGCCAAAAGGAATGCTAGTACTTGTACCTTCAGGAGACCTTCCTGAATAAAGACCAGAGAACTGAACAGGAGAGCAGTGACCCTACCTCTTCCAAGATTATACCACCTTGGAAATATCAAAAGCCTGCAGACCCCCCAAATTAGTACTGAAAACAATAGCACAAAAAAGCATGAAGCTTGGGAAACTTTCAGGTGAGCAGAACCCAACTTTAACAAAATTCAAAATCAAGGAATAGGCTGGAAAAATGAGCAGCAGCAACAATAAAAAGAAATTGACTATAAAAAACTACTGTGATGGCAGGAAAGACCAAGACAAACTCAGAAGAAGCCATCAATGTGAAAACAACTGCAAACCTCAAAGAAGAAAAATGCTAATTAATCCTAAGTCCAACAAGGATTCCTAGAAGAGTTAAAGAAAGAGATAAGAGTAGTAGAGGTAAAAATGGAAAAGAAAATGAGAATGTTGCAAGAAAATTATGAAAAGAGAGTTAAAAGCTTGGTAAGAGAGGTAGAAAAATATTGAGGAAAATAACATTTTTTAAAAATAGAATTGATGCAATAGAAAAGTAGATATGAAAATTCACAGAAAAGAGTTCCTTAAAAAGCAGGATTTTCCAAATGGAAAAAGAGGTATAAAATTTCACCAAATTTTTTTTAAAATTAGATTTGGGAAAATGGGAGCCAATTATTCTGTGGCATGTGAAAAAACTTCACAACAAAACAACAACAAACAATTCATCATTAAAACAAAGTCAAAAGAATGAAAATAAAAAGAGAATGTGAAATATCTCATTGGAAAAACAAATGATCTGGAAAACAGATCAAGAGAGGATAATTTTTAAAAATTGGGCTACCTGAAAGCCACAATCAAAGGAGAGACATCATATTTCAAGAAATCATCAAGGAAAATTACTCCAACATCTTAGATATTGAGGGCAAAACTGATCACCTCTGAGAAGAGATTCCTAATGAAAATTTCCAGGTATATTATAGCCAAACTCCAGAGGTCCTCAGTCAAAGATAAAATACTTTCAGCAGGCAGAAAGAAACAATTCAAATATTGTGGAGCTATAGTCACTATCATACAAGATTTAGCAGCTTTCACATTAAAGGAGCAGGGAGCTTGGAATATGATATTCCAGAAGGCAAAAGAGTTAGGATTACCACCGAGAATAATTTATACAGGAAAACTGAGCATGATTATTCAGGGGGAAAAATAGAACAGAAGGCTTTCAAACACTCCTGATGAAAATATCAAAGCTGAATAGAGAATCTAACTTTCAAGCAAAAAAGAAGAAAAAAGGTAAACACAGAAAAGTAATCATAAGGATCTCAATAAAGTTAAACTTTACATTTATGTATGGAAAGATAATATATATATATTGTTTGCCTTCTCAGTGGGTACAGAGGATGTAGGAAAGAGGAAGAGAACTTGGATTTAAAAATAAATAAATAAAATTAACTGATAGTTAAATTAAATCAATACATTTAATTTTAAAAGAAAAGAATATAATAAATAATGAAACGAAAAATTATTTTAAAAAATTTGTCAAAAAACCATACTCACTGTTAAGCAGACATTGATGAATGTGCATGTTTTACCATCTCCTGTATATCCTCGCAAACAGTTACAGGCAGCCTACCAGGGAGAAAAAGGCACATGGCATCTTAAATCAGATCTCAGGTCTTTTTTAAATGGTATTATAATAAACAACTTTCCTATCACTAGCCTTGACCTTAATCAAGAATATAATAAATGCATTCACACTAGATATATATGACATACTCTGTAATAGTGTTCCTTCTCAATGAAATTTGCAATTTAAATCTTAAGGAAAACTAATGAATCTCTAATGGTGAAATTTCAGACATCATCAAGCTGGATGTGGGACAAAAGAACCTTCACTGCGTCTTTGAAGTTATATCAAGTCACCATAATAGGGTAATAGAGAGAACATTGGAAATGAAACAATAATAACTAGCATTTACATAGTACTTAATGCTTTGTAAAGCACTTTAGAAATATTTTCGTATTTGATTCTCACATCCAACCTGGAAAGTAGGTGTTATTATTATGAGGAAACTGAGGAAGCAGAGATTAAGTGAGTTATGTACTAGTAGTAAGCGTCTGAACCTGGATTTAAGCTTAGGTCTTCCTAATTTCAAGTCTAGTGTTTTCCCTATTGTGTTACATAAGTAAAGAGTATTTGAATCCTAGTCTCATTTTAAAAAGGAAACTAATGATCATATTATTTCTGTTTTTGACAGTGTTGCTGGATGGATATTGTAGATATAGTTTAAATAGATTTTAACAAGATAACTAGCTGACAAAACCTCCTTTGTGAAAAAATGGAAAGGTGGGAGCCAGATGTTAGTATAAGTAGTTGGACTTTGAACCAGTTAAACAATCAGATCCACTAAGTCACCAAGTCATCAATATGGTCTGGAGAGAGGTTTATATAATTTAGCAACTAAGGGATTTATTCCTGGATCTATACTGCTCAGCATCCTTATTATTCACTTGAGTGAAGACATAGATGGGCCATACTAGCTAACATGATTGATAACAGAGGATCCAAAATGATTTCGATTGATTAGAATTACAAAAGAAATCGAAGGATCTGAAATTCAATATAGATAAATGTAAAAAAGCAACTCATACTGGATAGAATGTTGGGCTTGAATAGGAAAGATTTGAGTTCTAGGAGTCTCTCTGAGAAGTAGTGGGTATATGATTCTCAACAAATCTCCTATCTTTTCAATACCCCAGACAACTTGGAATATCAATTGAAGAACAGGTACCAATCTTCATGGGGAGAGAAAATTTTCTCTTTGGGAGTGTGCTATGCTAATGAAATTCCAGGTCCAGTCCTTTCTAAGAAATATAAAGAGACTAACTTAGGTATTTAAAAAAAAAACTACACAAGGATAAGATGGACATGACTAAGCCAAAGTTTATTCGAAAAGATCTGGTGACTTAAATGGTTTCCAAGATCAGTATAAATAAATATGGTGTGACGTGGTATCTAAAAAAAGCAAATTCAAGCTACATAAAGAGGTACCGGATCTAAAGTTAGATTACTGCTTTGCTACAGTCAGACCATGCACTAGAATATTCTATTCTAGATTTCACATTTTAAGGACACTAACAGCCTGGAGAGTGTTCAGAGGAAGGTATCAGGATGGTGGAAAATCTATGTCCCTAAGAGTCTGACTAGAAATAACAAGTAGCATTTTCACAGAGGTAGATCTGGGCTTTATATAAGAAAATAAACAATTTGAGTAATTTAAAAGTGGAATGGGTTTCCTCCCAGCCCTGGAGGAAAGTCTTTAAATAGAGACCAGCTAACCATCTTCCAAAGAAGTTATAGATGGGATTCCCATTTTGGAATAGGTTGGGTTGTGATTCCTTCCAGCTCTTATATTCTGGTTTGGATTGATAGCTCCATAGACTAGTTGTGTATCTATGACCAAACTACTTTCCAAACCTTAGTTCTCTTCACTGGAAAATGGGGTGAATAATAGCTCTACTCTGTCTTCTACAGGAGAGAAGGTTCTTGAGGAGAGTCATTCAATTTTGTCTTTGTGTTCCCATAATGTACCACAGCACATTGCCTTGTATATGGTCCATCAGGTTGCCTTCTTTTCATTTCTCATTAATCTGTAATACAGACTTCTCCATCATGTCTCCATGGATAATCTCCTTTACTTTTCGCATTGTTTTCTGGGTTGTCTTCACCCCCTTTCCTCCCCTGCCACCGCCTTAGAATGTAAGCACCTTGAGAGCAGAGATTTTATTTGTAATCATAGCACTTAGCACAGTGCTTATCACTAATTTGGAAACTAGTCAGGAAGCCCTGAGTTTAAATCCAGCCTCAGCCACTTACTAGTTGTGCAACTCTGGGCAAATCTCTTAACCTTTTATTTGTCCAATTTCCTCATCTGCAAAATGGAGATAAAAATAATACTTACTTGCCAATATTGTGAGAATCAAAGAAGATAATATTTTTATTTTTTATTATTTTTTTATTAAAACTTTTTATTTGCAAAACATATGTATGGGTAATTCTTCAACATTAACCCTTACAAAGCTTTCTGTTACAAATTTTTCCCCCTAGTCCCCACCCCTCCCCTAGATGTCAGGAAGTCCACTACATGTTAATTATGTTAAAATACTTGACAAAGAAGATAATATTTTTAAAATGAACTTAATATAATATCTGACATATACTAGATGCTATGTAAGAATTATTATTACAGACATGAGTAATCAATAAATTCTTGTTGACTAATAAAATCTTATTGATTGAGGAAGACCCTGAAGAAATAGAACTGTTGATATGAACAGTCTGTTAGCAGTAGCTGAATCTATCTAGTCAGCTGCTAGTGTCTCTATACTCTTCCCTTTTCCCTGGAAGAATATTCACCAGGTCCTGAGAGACTTCTGAGTCTGTATTCTGCTCTCCATCCTACCCTTGCTCATAAGCTCTCAGAACTAGAGCTGGAAAGGACCTTGGAGGCCATCCATTCTGATGTCTTCATTTTATTTTTGGTGAGGCAATTGGGGTTAAGTGGCTTTCCCAGGGATCACAGAGCTAGTAAGTGTTAAGTGTCTGAGACTGGATTTGAACTTGGGTCCTCTTGACTCCCAAGCTGGTGCTCTATCTACTGGGCCACTTAGCTGCCTCCAATGCCTTAATTTAAAAAAAAATCATTCTTCTTATAAAATTAATAAACATGAATATTTCCCTCTTTGAAAAAGATGAAAAAAGTAGACTGCCTATGAAATATCCTCAATTCAAATTTAACACAATTATTCTAACATTGCTGTTCTGATTATGTTCCTAATAATCTTTCTACTATCTTCTTCTTTGGATTTCTATGATTCATTTTCTTTCCTTTTTAAAAGTATTACTTTAGCTCTCTCTTCTTCTCAAAATAAAAAAGAAGTCCAATACAATGAATAATTAAACTCACACAAAACAAATTTGAAAATATTTCCTTCTGTTCCCCTGTCCATTAACTCTCTGCCAAAGAGGTATGAAGTATCATTCACCCGAGAACTTCTATGATTGATTATTACATGGCTCATAACCTTCTCTTTTTACAAATGAGGATATTGAGTGTAGGAGATTAAGTGATTGGTCAGAGTCACACAAGTAGTAAACATCAAAGGCTGGGCCTTCTGATTGCATGGGATCATGGCCCTGATACCAAAATGTGTGAGAGTCATAAATTCACAGTTTGACAGAATTCAAATAGATTATTTTATGGTCACAAAAGATTTATTTACATCATAGCTGATGAACCAAATTCTGAAAGAGTCTGGCAATTAGAAATAGTTTGGGGAGAGTTTTTATATTGAAAATTTGGGGTTAGCTAGCAGGCTAACAGCCTACAAGGTTGTAAATTGTAAAAGAGATAAGGAAGGAGTCAGGATGTTTGCTCATCCAGGTTAAGGAGTCTGAATGTCTTTTAGCAAGGTATTGTCATTCAGACAGGTTGAATTTTTTGCAGAGAACACACAAGGAGCAACAGATGAGGTTTTATTGTTCCACATTCTTTAGCTAGGTGTGCAGTTTTGAGTAGACCTTCAGCTCTGACCCATCAATACCAATGGTACATTCTGTGGTACCATACTGCCTTTTTCTCCCTTCAAAGAAGCTAATATTGAATCTGCCAATAGAAGTCTAGAACAGAGAGGAGGGAGGGGAATAGAAACACAGCTTACCTGGTTGGGTCCAATCTGGGTACATTCTGCATTTTGGTCACAGCCGCCATTATTTTCCAAACAGGGGTTGATTTCTTTGAAACATAAAGACCATAATCAGTCAGATAAACTCCCTTTCCAGAGGAGGGGTCTTAAGAGAACTGAGTTTGCCAAGACTGTGACAAAGGTTGAAAGTGTGACTTCCTTTGTCAGAGAACAGTTTGGGAATGGCAGCTCAATGGTTACTTGTTAATGCCCCAGAGTCTGGAGGACCTAAGATAAAATATGACTTCATATACTTACTTAGTTGTGTGACTCTGGGTAAGTCACTTAACTCCAATTGTCTCAAAAAAAGGGGATTTCTGTGTATGTTTCAGTTTCTGTGTTTTAAATCAGGCTGGAATGAAGTGTGTGTGTGTGTGGAGGGGTGGAAACCATACTGGCTATTACCTCTAGGAGCAACTATAACTTTCTTTGGCATTTAAAGCTCTTCATAATGTCTCCCCTTCCTGCTTTTCTGTATTCTTATCAATTATTCCTTTCTGTGCACTTCTTGATCCAACCATACTGGCCTTTTCACTATTCTTTATACCTATCTCTATCAATCATCTCTTCCCTTTATCTCCTCCCTCTGCCTGCCTATCTATCTATCAATCAATTTCCTTCCTCTGCCTATCTATCAATCTCCTCCCTCTGCCTATCTATCTATCTCTTCATCTACTCCCTCTGCCTATCTCCTCTATCTATCTCTTCATCTCCTCCCTCTATCTCCTCTCTCTCTCTCTCCTCTCTCTCTCTGTCTGTCTCTCCGTCTATCTCTCTCTCTCTGTCTGTCTCTTCTGTCTCTCTCTCTGTCTCTTCTGTCTCCTCTGTCTCCTCTGTCTCCTCTGTCTCTCTCTGTCTCTCTCTGTCTCTCTCTGTCTCCTCTGTCTCTCTCTGTCTCTCTATCTCCTCTGTCTCTCTATCTCTCCTCTGTCTCTCTATCTCTCCTCTGTCTCTCTATCTCTCCTCTGTCTCTGTCTCTCTATCTATCTCCTCTGTCTCTCTATCTCCTCTGTCTCTCTATCTCCTCTGTCTCTCTATCTCCTCTGTCTCTCTATCTCCTCTGTCTCTCTATCTCCTCTGTCTCTGTCTCTCTGATCTCTGTCTGTCTATCTGTCTATCTATCTATCCATTTCTCCATCTTCTACCTCCCTGCCTTTGCATATTGGCTCTTTCCTAATGCCTGAAATGCCTTCCCTCCTCATCTCCATCTTTTAGAATTCCTGATTTTCTTCAAGGGGGTCTTTGCTAGTCCTTATGGTTGGTAGTGACATCCCCTTTAAAGTCCTCTTCCATTTACATTATATACATTTTGTATGCACCTAATAATTTCCATGTTATCTACCTCATCAGAATGTGAGCTCCTAGAGCATAGGGATAAATTTTGCCCTTCTTTCTATATCTAGAACTTATCACATTTTAAGAACTTAATAAATATTTATTGAATGATTTAATGACTAGGAACAGGGCAGTCTACAAGGTTGTAAATTGTAAAAGAGAGATAAGGAAGGGTTTAGTTATTCTTTAATGTAGTTCACTCTTCCTCCCTTCCTCCCACCATTCCCTTTTTCCTTCCTTCCTCCCTCCCTCCATTTCTTCTCCCTCCCTTTCTCCTTCTTCCCTTTCTTCCTCCCTCCCTTTCTTCCTTCTCTTTCTCTTCCTCCCTTCCTTCCCTCTTTCCCTTCCTTCCTTCTTTTTAAAACATTATTTTATTATTCTTGAGTCAGCAAGGTGGCAAGGACTAATGTCAGGAAGATTTATCCTCCTGAATTCAAATCTAATCTCTGAGCAATCACTTCATCCTGTTTGGTTTAGTTTCCTCATTTATGAAATGAGCTGAAGAAGGAAATGGCAAACCACTACAGTGTCCTGCCAAGAAAACCCTAAATGATGTCATGAAGGATCAGTCATGATTGAACAACAATTTTTTTAAACATCCTTGGGGATTATTTTTTAAAATCCAATCTCCCACAAAAATGTTTTCATTCCCAAGAACTCTATTAAACTTTTTTTTAAAAAACAGCTCCTTCCAAACTAATTTTTGCAATCTCACATACAACCACCTGCTTGCAAACTCACATACACTATTGTTACTTAGCCTTTAAATTCCTTTGTCATATTTGGGTTGATGCCAGCTGCCACTATCTATGCTATCTTGGTCTTTAGCAATGAGATAGGGGAGAAAAGTTCATCTTCTGAGAGAGCTTTTCCTAGAAATGTAACAGCTGGGGCAATCAGCATAACAAAGAAGGCCCTTGGAAATCAACTTTTAAAAATCAAAGATGTGGTGAGACTCCAGAATCCTCATTTTCTACCTCTCCAACAAACAAACAAACAAAAACCAACCTATTGGAGGAAGAAATAAGAGACATTGAATACTTACTCTTGTGAGTGGGTACCATAGAAAACCATGAGACTGACACTGGAGAGGTAATTGGTTGGGAATTAGGAAGGAAAAGAGCTGGAATCAGGGGAGAAACTTCCTTGGGGTATTAATGATAGAGGAGGAAAGCCTCCTATGTCATCTGACTGCTTCCTATTTTAACTAATTATTCTTATTAATTAGTGTCCAAGCTTTACTGTTTTTATGCTGCTAAAAATGAGAGTACTCATGCTGCCCCTTAAATTTAGATGCCCAGGGACAAGCTCCAGTTTCTCCACCCTAGTTATATCTTTGTACATACCTAAGCATACGATGCCATCTCCAGTGTATCCTGCTTTGCAAACACACACGCGATTTCCTGGTGTGGTCCTCCTGCAGTCGGCTTTGGTGGAACAACCCCCATTGCTGGTTTCACAAGCATCAATTGCTACAGAAAGGAATAGATTATAGCTTGAGAGCTGGAAGTCACCTTGGAGATCATTTAGTCCAACCCCCTCATTTTACAGAGGGGGAAACTGAGCCCAGAAGTATAGTGTCTTGCCCAACGTCACACAGATAGAATGTAGTTGTGGTCAGGATTTGAAACCATATCTTTTGACTCCCCATCTGATGTTAGAAGGACGAAAAGAAGAGTTGTCCTATTGCTCTTATTTCTATTTAAAGTTTATTCTTTATAATTTCTTAGCATTCCGTTTGGATTATTTGGGAGCTTACTGTTCTTTCCATTTACACTGCCATAGTCACTGGATATATTGCTTTCCTTTATTTTTAATCTGAACTGAACAAACACTGAAAATAAATAAGCATTTTCATACTATTTCAGGTACTAAGTGAAACTGCGACTCTCATTATGTAGAACTTGCTTTTCTATTTAAGTTTATAATTTCCTTCCTTCCTCCCTCCCTCCCTTCTTTCTTTCCTGGCAAGGCAATGGGGTTAAGTGACTTATCCAGGGCCACACAGCTAGTAAGTTTCAAGTGTCATTGTCTGAGGCTGGATTTGAACTCACATCCTCCTGACTCCAAGACCGGTGCTCTATCTACTGTGCCACCTAGCTGTCCCTAAATTTAGAATTTCAACAGAGAATTTAAATTCCATTGGAAGAAAATGACACAGAGCACATTAAATATAAAGTAATGAATATATTAATTATATTATTATTAATAGTTATACTAATATATGGGGTGAATAATTAATATAAAATTGTTAACATATTAATTATATTATCATTAATATATGGGTCAAATAGTTAAACACAAGGTACTTAACATATCAGCTGTCATTATTGATAATATTGATAATATTAATTACCAATTAATTAGTGATAATATGAATAAATATGCAGTAAATAATTAGATGTAAGGTAATTTCCAGGGGCTAAGTATGGAGGAAAGGTGATTGGGATGGTTCCTTTTCCCCTCTAAGACAAAACTCAGGTGTCTCCTCTTGGGGTTTCTCTGATACTTCTGTCTTCCTCCTTCTCCCTTATTGATTGAACAATGACACCTGTCCCTTGGACTTCTCCTTGTATCGCATTTCCTTCTCTGTGCCATAGTTATTTATGTATGTGTCCTATTTTCTTCCTTGGTAGTCCTTGAAAACATGGGTTATGTCATCTCTATCTTTGTAGCTCTGGTACATAGCCAGTGGTCTGCATGCAGCAAGTGCTTAATAAATATTTGTTGACTTGAAGAAAGGATTCTGACTAAAGGAATAGTCTGATTAATGGAATTTGATCCCATATAGGACACTAGTTTGTCAACCTTTTAGCTGACCCAGCAGAAAATGAAAATAGACACGGTCTAGGCCCATGAAACCAGCTCCATCTTGGAACAAAATATTTCCTGCTTGCAGATACATCTTTGGGGGTCCCTATACCCCTATTGTTATGTATTATCTGTCATGTGGAAAAGGAAATGGATTTATTTTCTGTTGCTTCAGAGAACTGAATAAAGGGGGTTTTAGTGACCTGCAAGGGCAATAGAGTCAACAATATCATATGACCACTCCCAGAATGAACATAGTAAATGCAATATAATTTGTGACCCTTGTGACATAAAGCTATATGTAGTGTGTTCCACTAAAAAGGCAGCATGACTTAATACATGAAATGTTAGATTGGAAGGTGAGCCAACTATGTGCCATGTGCTTTACAAATAATAACTAACATTTATATAGTACCTACTATGTGACAGACACTATACTAGGTGCTTTATAAGTAATAATACCTGACAAAATAATAATAATAATAATAACAGCTAACATTTATGTAGACTTACTAGGTGTCAGACCCTGTGCTTAATACTTTACAAAAAATAATAGGCAATAAAAATAGTTAACATTTATATAGTACCTACTATGTGCCAGGCACTGTAGTAAATGCTTTATAAGTAGTCATACCTAACAAAATAATAACAGCTAATGTTTATGTAGCCCTTACTATGTGGCAGGCACTAATGCTAAGTGCTTTACAAATAACAACTAACATTTATATAGTACCTAGTATATACCAAGCATTGTGCTAAGCGCTTTACAAACAATAACATCTATATACTACCTACTATGTACCAGGCCCTGTGCAAAGTGCTTTACAAATAACAATATCTGATAAAATAATAACAGCTCATATTTATGTAGCACTTACTATGTGTCAGACCCTGTGCTCAATATTTTACAAATAAGAATAGCTAATAAAAAAAATTACTAACATTTATGTAGTACCTACTATGTGCCAGAACTATGTTAAGTGTTCTACAAATAATAACAGCTAATAAAAATCATTTCTAATATTTATACATCTATTATGTACCAGGCACTGTGCTAAGTGCTTTACAAGTAATAATACCTGATAAAATACTAATAATAACAGCTAACATTTGCATAGTACCTACTATGTACCAGGCACTGTGTTAAGTGTTTTACAAGTAATAATACCTGAAAAATAATAATTAATATATACATAATACCTATTATGTACCAGGCACTGTGCTAAGTGGTTAAAAAAAGCTTACATTTACATGGCACCTATTATATGCTAGGTACTGTGCTAAACACTTTACAAATATTATGTCATTTGATTGTTACAACCTTAGGAGGGGGGTGCTATTATTATTCTCATTTAACAGGTGGAGAAACTGAAGTAAATAGAAGCTAAGCGACTTGCCCAACATCACAAGTAGGTATCTGAAGCTGGGTTCAGATCTTTCTGACTCTGGGTTCAGTGCACTATCCACTGTGCCATCTTGCTGCCCCTAGAAAGCCCTGGGTTCAAATCTCATTTCAGGCACTTGTTAGCTGTGTGACTTGTTTAGCATTTCTGAGGCTCAGTTTCTCGTCTATCCAATAAGAGGGCTGAACTAGATTATCTTTAAGGTCCTTTTTAAGCTCTCAGTCTGTGATTCTGTGAATTCATCGTCCTCAATCATGGAAGTCCCCAGAAATTGCCATTAGTTTTTTGTGCCAAAGAGCAAGACTCAAGGTTACAAAGTCAGGATACTTTGAAAAAGCAGGAAATAAAATCCACTTGCCAGTGCAGACTGTCCCGTTCCCTTGAAAACCAGCAGCACATTTGCAGTAAGCTGTACCATTGGAATTGAGGAGGCAGCTAAGAAGCAAAAGAGATGAAAGTTTCATGATCAGAAAACCAACCAATGAGCTTTTATTAAGCACCTACTGTGAGCCAGGCATTGTGTTGAGTCCTGGGCAAAGACAAAACCAAAATAAAACCAGCATTAGTAACTCATACACATGAGTGGAGGGCTACTGGCCATAATCTCCCATGCTTAACACTGGGAAGATGTCACAACAGTGGGTGGCCATTGCACTAGTTAAGACAATATTATTTAGCCTGTAGGTCAGGTGGATTGTGAGTCAGAATTAGAAGGGACCTTTTGAGTGTAACCCCTACATTTTATAGATGAGCATATGGAGACACAGACAGGGCTCATTGGAATGTAGAGCTCAGAAGAGAAAGGGAGAGAGGAAAGGAAGGAGAGAGGGAGGGAGGGAAGAAGAGAGAGAGGGAAAGAAAGACAGAGAGATGGAGAGACAGAAACAGACAGATAGACAGAGACAGACAGACACACCCAGAGAGAGACAGAGACAGACAGAAAAGAGGGAAAGGGAGAGGAAGATGAAGAAGTAGAGGGAGAGGGAAAGGAAAAGGAATTGAAAGGAGGAGGAGGAGGAAGGGAGGGGAGTGGAAGAAAGGAACAAGGAGCTAGAGTGAGAGGGAGAAGGAAAAGAACCCCAGAAACACTTCTATTCTATGCCCTGAATTTCAGAAGGTTCATTCTCAGTTCTCTTGAACTCACAGGATTATAAATTTAGAACCACACCATTTTACAGAAAAGAAAAAGGACACATGGAGTGGGTAACTTACCCACAATGACAAAAGTGAGACTTGAACCCAGCTCTTCAGATTCTCAATTCAACACTGCTCCACCTCTACCCTAAGCCATCCCACTTTGACTCTGCCCATCAAAAAATTCCATGAAAACCTGCCAGAGTCAATAATTCCACTTCTTACTGCCTGTTTGACACTGCAAGTCACACAAACTTTTTTTTCTGGGTTTCAGTTTCCTGCTCTTTAAAATGAAGAACTTGGACCACATGTGGCCCCTGAGGTCTTCTAGCTCTAACTCTATGATCCAATGAATTCAAGAAAATGAAAAATGAATCTTCCATAAGCCAGAACATATAAGTCTCTCACTTCTTTTCCTCCTTCTACTCTTCTTCCTCCTCTTCTCTCCCCCTTCTCCTCTTCTTTCTCTTCTTCCTCTCTTCTCCTCCTCCTCTTTCCTCCCTCCCTCCTCCTTCTCTTGCTCTTCCTCCTTCCCCTCTCTGCGCCTCACTCCACTTCTTGCTTTCACAGAATTGGTACAAAATAA
>JAJPUD010023687.1:0-11396 GCA_023553655.1 Myrmecobius fasciatus
AATGACTGAAGAAAAACAACAATATCTTGTCAGAACACTTTAAGAGTACTGTGTTCTATGTTTTTCACACTTCCCCAAAATTTGGGGATTTCTTGTGAAAAAATATTGGAGTGATTTGCCATTTCTTTTTCCACATCATTTAACAGATGAGAAACTACGATAATCATGGTTAAGTAGCTTAACCAGAGTCATACAACTAGTGTGCCTAAGGTCATATTTAAACTCAAACAAGACTCTTCCTGACTCCAGAACTGGCACTATATGCACTGTGGTATTACCTAACTTTCCTTCATTGCAGTATATTATCATGAATCATCCCCTTAATTTGTATATTTACATTCATAGAAAGAGTACTAGGTTACATGCATTGTTTTCCTAGCCATGTTACACTATCACTATGTTATAACTTCTCTGTGCAATAATTCCCCCAGATGTGTTCTATTTCACTTAATGATAAGTTCCTTCTCCCCATAATTTAGGCTGAGGAAGGGAATTTTCAGTCTTCAGTATTCTATTTTAGCTTTATCTCTCCCTAAATCTCATCTTGCTACAAAACTTTTTTTTAAATACAACACATGAAAACTTGGATAGAGGCTTATCATACAAAATTAGGCTGTCTACCCCAGGTAGGCAACAAGGTTTTATTAAATGACCACTATGTGCCAGGCAGTATGTTAAACTCTTTACAAATCTTATTTCATCTGTAAATGCTCCTAATATGCTATATTTTCATCCAAATCTCTGCTAAAATTTGACTGAGATCAGAGGCCTTTGTCAAGCCACTAGAAGCCTTCTTCAAGTCGTAATCAATCCTTTAATCATAATTTCTTCTTTCTTCATATTTTTGCATGGGTTTCACTCTCATTCAATGATAAATGTGAGGCCGGATGCCTCACCTAGCTTAAGTGGCATTTCCTGAGCCAATTGAGAAAAAAACCTTGCCCATTATAGGACATATAAGGTTGAATTATGAAAGCAGAATTCCAGAAAATGACAGGAACCATAGGTGAGAGTGGGGGTGGAGGTGGGAAGGGAAACTCTCCTTTTTCCCCCTAAAGCAGCTAGTTCTCTTCTCTGGCAGGAGACACTGGTAAGCATGATTTAAGGAGTCAGGAGCATCATAGTTTCTGTTATCAAGGATGCTTCCTGAGCTCTTCAGGCAGGCTTTAATTCAATTCAGATAAAAACAAAGACAAACTCACAGAGACAGTCTACTTGTGGGGAAAGGTGAATGTTGGTTTGGATAATTTATATGACACCATAAAGAGAAAGAAAGGAAAACGACTAAGGTACCTTCCTCCTTTCAGCTCTCACTGATTGAAATGGACAACAGTATTTTTTGGAATTTATTGTTTTTGTTTTTGGTTTTTTTTTTGTTTTTACTAATGTATTTAAAACTGGTTTGTACTTGAAAATGTAGATCTCTAAGACATGCATATGTGTAAGCTGTATATGTGTGTGTATAAATATATGTGTATATTGTGAAACTGGAGGGCGGTTGGTGGTTTTTTTTTAAATTTATTTTCTTATTTCTTTATTCATCAGTGATCTTGATAACATTCAATATTTCAATGGAAAGGGTGCTTGCTACTCTTTATTACATTAAATAACATCTTATGAGACTGTTTTCTTTAATAGTAGGGATGGTTTTGCATTTACCTCTCTCTTCCATGGATCACTTTGGGATAAAGTTATATTTTGATGAGTTAGCTGGATTGAGTTGAATGATTAACCATGGAAACTATTTAAGTGATTATTCTATAGAGGTATTAAATCCATAATTATGGAATTAGTAGTTCTCAGGTATTAGATCTGGTAAAATATATGCCATAATATGGAATATATGTCTCTATATGTAGATTGAAATCAAGATATACACCTGGACCTATGATTTTATTGCTGTGACTTTTCAAATGGAAATGCATTCCACCAATGTAAACTGGCTGTTGGTCTACAACTCATAGTCTTTTATATATATATTTTTTTAATTAAAACTTTTTATTTGTATAACATATGTATGGGTAGTTCCCCAGCATTGATCTTTACAAAGCTTTCCATTACAAATTTTACCCCCAGTCCCCATCCCCTCCCCTAGATGGCAGGAAGTCCACTACATGCTAATAATGTAATAATAGTTGACAAGTTGTACAAGAAAAATCCTATCTACAAGTAAAAAAAAGAAAATCAGAGAAAGGAAACACAATGCAAGCAAACCTCATTAGAGAGCATGAAAATGTTATGTTGTGGACCATATTTCATATTCCTCTATCCGGGTGTATATGGTCTTCTTCAGTGAACAATTGGAACTGGTTTGAGACAAGTCTTTTTTGCAGAGAGCCATGTCCATCAGAATTGATCATCATGTAATATTGTACAACTCATAGTCTTAAGAAAGTTGGCTATCGCATAGAAAGGTTAAGTCTCTTATTAGTCAGACAGCAAATCTTTAGAAATAGTGCTTCATTCAAGTTTCCCCAAAACCAAGGTTGAACCTCTACTCACTATACAATACTGCCTTTCTCTGGAGGTAATACACCATGGCAATTCTTTAATCTGTTAATACATGTAGGTTCCCATTGGTGGATGCTTTCTTCATTAATGCAGATCAAAATCCTTCTTTGCCATCTTTGCCTGATGAATAATTTTTGGGTACCAGAGCAACACAAAGATTGTCTGTTTGTTTTTTTTAATACTAGAAATGCTCAGATAAGTGGCACAGTAAATAAAATGCCATGCCTGGAGTCAGGAAGATGAGTTCAAATGTAGTTTCAGAAACTTACTAGGTGTATTACTCTGGATAAGTCACAATTTCTATTTATCTCAGTTTCTTCAACTGCAAAGGAATAATAATACTTACCTCACAAGGCTGTTGTAAGAATTAAATGAAATAATATTTGTAAAGTAATACTTAGCACAATGCCTGACTTATAGAAGATACTATATAAGTGTCTATTTCCTTCCTCTTCCTTTACTTTTTTTCATCCTTAATGGTGTCTATTTCATTCAACTTTGAAAATATATGTCATCACTATGGTAAAAGCTATTCAGACCCACCAGACATCTTTTCATTGTTGTTTCCATCTCTAGTAATTGTGGATTTGTCTAAAATTCTAGTCTTATACAATTTTAGCCCTATCTTATCACAGGAAAAAAATTTTCATTAAAAAATGTCCAATCAACTCTAAAATACATTCCATTCATTTATTGAAACACATTTTCAAACTACATATCATCCTTCTGTAGCTTTAACTTAGTGGGATACTTCATTAAAGAGAAGGTGGACCACAGTTTTTATTTCTTTTAAAGCTATATTTTTTAGGAGTAAAACAAATTATATTGTCACAGGAATTTCATTTTCCATATATTTTCAGGAAGTTTCTCAGTAGATGTAAAAACTATACCCAAGATAAGATCAAACATAGAAGCACAATTTAAACTGAGTCAAATATGATCTGATTTATAATACTGATCCCATAGTCCAAAGCACTTATTAATAAACTGTCTAGGAGGGAAACCTAAGTTAACATTTCAAAACTTATCCTAGTATGTATCTTTAGTCATATATCTTAGGACATTAAAAATTCTCTATAACACCTGGAATTACAAATTCAGAATCCTGGATAATATCTAGTAGGCTGGAGTCTTTCTATGTAAGTGAAGCTGTGGACCCTACACATAGTCTCAGGGGACAGGAGAAAAGAAAAAAATAAATAAAACTGTATTTTGCAGCTTCTCTGTGGATATTGGTTCTGAAATGGCAGAGGTTATCTTCCCACATCATCAAAGTAGTTAGAGCCAGTGGCAGTAAAGACAGATGGACTTTCATTAAAATGCATCTCCATTACATTCATGTATGTGGTTTGGAACAACCATTTTGGAGAAAAGGTACTGCTGCAAATAGTTATGATATACTCTGTAATCTGTGTAATTGTTCACTGTTATCATTTATAGGGATTTAATCTATTTTTAGAGCAGCTCAGTTAGACAGTGACATTAAGTGCAATGTTCAATTCTGCAAAATCGTACAATTGATTTTAACATATTTAGTAATTGATTCATCACCATACAACATAACATAATTTTCTAATCTTGCTTGCTTCGGTTGAGGTAGTTTAGAAATGCTTCATTGCAAAAGCAAGAACAAAAGTGAGGGGGAGGAAACTTTTTGTTCCTTTTTAAATACTTCCTTCTTTAACTCTCATTTAAAATGTCTCTGCCTTCAATTTATCAACTTTTGCAATTAATGCACATAAAATCTGAATGATAGCATGGATAGAAATTTTTCTCATTAGCAAATCCAGCTTTCTCATGTGCCATTTTTATCTATTATGTTTTAACCTGTGTCATTCACTCCATATATTATTGTAGCAATGTTAGAAAACACATATTGTTGGGGTAACCTCTCACAAAATTAGAACTTAGAATCACAGAAATGTGAAAGGAAAATAGAGGATGGAATCTCAAGACTTTGCAGCTTGAGAGTCCTGAGTATGCCTCTTCTACCATGAAGGAAAGGAATGTTTAGTCCAGTGATGATAGATGGCGATTCGGAAATCTTTAGTTGGTACCTTATTTAAATAGTCTATCCTTTTATGGTCAAGAGCATCACTAGAAGGATATTGGTATTAAAGTATAGTTATGAGACACAAGAGCCTCCAGAGAATTAATGATAAAGATTGGCCCATTCTGTACATGGGCAGGCTACAATTGGTATAAATGAGTAATTATATAGGAAATGCAGTGTTATAAAAGAAGTTATTAGAAAAATGCAAGACTGGGGAAAATGTGTTGCCATATAATATAAGCAAGACAACAAAAACAAAAATATAATACAAATAGATGATATTTTATAGGTATCATCACCCTACTATATTTATGAAGATAAGTGAGATTCAGAAAGTCTGATTGTGATCATATAGCTATTAACTGAGAAAAGTCAGATTTGAAACCAGGTCATTCTGATACAGTTTAATGTTCACTATATCATAAACAGCAGATAGCTTATGTTCTATTTTAGTACCCATGCAAAAGCAGAGGAGACCAGGAAGAAGAGGCCAGAATATTCAATGAACTTTTGAATGATCTCACTGTGCAGAAATGAAAGTCCATGAATTTGAGTCACAAAGGATAGCAGAGCCTGGCTAGTTATGAACTAAATTATTAAAGGAAAATTCAACTTTGAGGAGATTATAGATCAATTAAAGTATCAGAGTAGGATCAATAACATATACTCATATTGTATATATAGGTTCTATCCTATATCCCAACTATTTGGAGTTAATTATTTGGACTGAGCATCTTCATGTTTTTAAAAGTCTTAACAAAGTTGTCCAGCTATCTCTGACACTTGATAGAATCATCAAAATGTGTTTGTAATAAGTTTTCCTGTATATTGCATGCCATATGTGTTGTAATTAATATTGGGATTAATTGGACAGCATAGTCATTTATTTAATCTTGTCACAGTCAAGTGTTTTGTAAGATGTCATACAATTAAATATATTCAAATCATGGAATTGTATGCCATCCAGACTGGTGGAAACACAGCAATTAATTTAATATAATTGTTACTTAATGTATCATACTAATGCATGCAACATCTTGGAATAATAGGTACCAGTGTTCTACTTGAAAACTTTGACTTAGGAAGAACCCATTACTTCCCACCCCAGAAAGCGCATTCTGCTTTTGGATAGTACTCATCATTAGGACATTTTTTCCTCTTATTTTTTAAAAAAAATTATTTCTTGGAATCTTTCACCCACCAATCATCATTTCACTCCTTGGGGCTGAGTATAACATATTTAATCCTTCTGCATGCTAAATTTTCAAATTCATGGCAGATATTAAACCACTTTTCTCCATACCCCCATCCCTCATTCTCACATTTTTTTTTGTTTTCTTATCTAGACTAAACATCCCTATTTTCTTTAGTCCTCATGTGATATAAGTAACTTGGTGGCAGAATTGTAAAGCACATGGACTTGGATTTGTGAAGACTGAGTCCAAATCCTTTCTTAGATACTAATTACTTATTATCAGAATGACTCTGACTTAACTTGTCCATATATCAATTTTCTTAATTATAAAATAGGGGCAATAATAATACCTACTTCACTGGTTTGTTGTTAAAATAAATGAGTTTTATGATAAGTATTTTGCTAGCCTTACAGTGCTATATAAATGATAGTTTTCAGTAGTGGTAGTAGTAATAGTGCTAGTATTCTCATTTATCTCCCCCAACTCCTACTTCCCCCGGATGTGATTCAGTCTTTTAATGCTATTAATAAATTCTGTATACTGAAAATGGAATATTCTATTCCTGATGGGTCTGACCAATGCAAAGTGCCATGGGACTATCACATCCTAAGAACTCAACGTCATACTTCTCTAAATGTAGTAAAAAAAATATTAGCCAATCTACTCAGTACCCACAGCTGTCTTTCAAACATATTCATAACAACTTTGGTACTAAAACAAATGCTTATATCTGATTTATAACTCAGTTAACTTTTTTTTTCATGTAAAGTTAAATTAGATAAGAACTAATGACAAAGGGCAGGCTTTTAATACTCAAGAGAGTCAGAATCTGAATTAAGTTCATTTCCATAGACCTAAATGAGGTCCTATAGGAAAATTGAATTTTATGTCCAAACATTACTGTATTCAACATTATCTGAACCTAATCATTTTAGTGGAGAGAAAACTGGTCACTTTAAAATAAGGCTTTCTTTTCCCTCAATAAGGTAAAAGATTCCTTAACCTGAATATTGTTAAGAAAACATGTTGGCCATACCTTTGTAAATGTCACATTTTCACCAAAAGCATATTAATTGGTTCATGTAGCTTTGAAATAATTTCCCATATGAAAAATTTCAGAATCACCCATGTAATGAAAACAGCAATGAATCTGGAATCTGAAAGCTTGGGTTTGATTCTTGGATAAGCTACTTTCTTGTTTTTTTTTTTTTATTTCAATATTATTTTATTTTCCAATTACATGTAAATATAGTTTTCAACATTCATTTTTGTAAGATTTTGAGTCCCCCAGATTTTCTTCTTCCCTCCTTTCCTTTTCCCTGCCCAAGACAACAAGCAATCTGAAATAGGTTGTATATGTACAATCATTTTAACTAATTTTTTATATTAGTCATTTTATGTAATAAAAATCAGAACAAAAGGGGAAAACCATAAAACAAACAAAAAAGGTGAAAATAATATGCTTCAATCTGAATTCAGTCTCCATAGTTATCTCTCTGGATGCAGATGTCATTTTCCATCCCAAATATATTGGAATTATCTTGGATCATTCTATTACTGAGAAGAGCTAAGTCTATTGTAATTGATCATGATGTAATAGTGCTGTTACTGTGAACAATGTTCTTTTGGTTCTGCTCAGTTTACTCAGCATTAGTTCATTTAAGTTCCAGACTTTTTGAAAATCCACCTGTTGCATATGCTACTTTCTAACTCTCTTATCCTGGACAAAGCATTTAGTTTATACTGGGATTTGGTTTTTGTTTGTTTGTTTGTTTGTTTGTTTTAATCTGTAAAGTGAAGAAGTTGATCTAGATAAAAACTCACACTTACACTTAGTTCCTATATACCTGCTGGTATTGTTGACCCTAGCCTTTACACACAGTGCTTCTTTATTTCTATTGCACATGTTCTACACTTGCCCAAAACTCTACCATACTAAGACTTGCTTCTCTTATTTAAAACCAAAAACAAAATCTTCAGGGACTTATAAGATTCTACTACTTTCCCACATGAACTTATTCTGCATTTCAAACTTTGTCTTTTAGTCTCTGCCTGTCTCTGTTTCTCTCTGTGTTTCTGTGTCTCTCTTTCTCTTTCTGTGTCTTTCTCTGCCTGTCTCTTCACTTTGTGTCTCTGTCTCACTTTCTTCACTTTACACCATCATTCATAAATGATGTCTGCATAATTAGCTCTAAATTTACTTCGTTTCCTTCACCATACCCATGAACTTTTTCTCTTACGTTTCAAGGATAATGTGTCCTGAAACTTCCTAAATATGCCCTAGAGTTTAGGTTAGTTATATGATGCTGCAACCTAGGATGCACAACTATTCTTCATTTTTTCATATACTGTATTATGTCAGAATTTGTGTTCATGGTACATAGCAAAGGTCAGTCTAATTTACAATCCAGCCATTAGTTGTTCTTTTTTTAGGAATGAACTGGTCATGTGTGAAGGTTGGCAAGTATACAATTAGGCAACCTCAAAGGTGAAAGACAACTCAAAGGACATATAGATCAACCTTTTCATTTCAAGGACAATTAAATTGAAACCCAGATTGATACCTGAAAAGGTTTTCTCTCTATAACTTCCTGTCATTATCCTTTCTTCCTGTTTATTTTTTCTTTCTAGGATATTTGAGGCTGTTGTCACTTTTTGTTCTCCTCCTTCTCTGACAATCCATTCTCATTCTCATTTACTACCTACCTTACCATCTATATCATGCTTTCCAGTTGTGAGTGTTCTGTAAGGGTCTGTTATGGATTCTCTTTATCCTGAATTTATTCTTCT
Organism: Myrmecobius fasciatus; assembly: GCA_023553655.1. NCBI lineage: Eukaryota > Metazoa > Chordata > Mammalia > Dasyuromorphia > Myrmecobiidae > Myrmecobius > Myrmecobius fasciatus. The sequence goes on from JAJPUD010023687.1 coordinate 8,551, forward strand.
TTCAAGATGCTGCTCTAGTGCTATCTCTTATATGAAGCCTTTCCTGATACTGTAGATCCTTTCCTCCTCAAATACTTTATTTCATTGATTTTGTACTTACTTTGCATTTACTCTGTATAATGTATAATATTTATATATATTTACTGATACATTCACATATCTCTATATCTGGACCTATGTCTATTTATCAGAAGCAGAAGTAAGTTATGATTTGCTCAAGATTTCAGAGAGTAATTGTGTGAGACTGGATTTGAACTCAAGTGTTTTTGACTCAAGGCTCAGAGATCTCTCCACTACAAAATATTCATATCAAAAAGAGACAGTGTGGTGGTATGACAACAGTAGTAATAGCAATAGCAGTATTTATTTATTTATATATAATGATTAGGATTTTCAAAGCACTTTACATGCATTTAAAAGTTATATTCTCATAATAGCCTTTTGACAATTTTTATTATTAAATCAATTTTGTAGATGAAGAAAATTAGGCTCAGGAGACTTTCCCATGACCATACACCATTATAAAAATTGAGGTCTTCCTGACTCCAACCTCCAATATTCAATTGAGATCATAAAATCTAGTCAATAAACATCTCTTAAAGACTTAATATATGCCAGGCATTGAGTTATCCACTATACAACTATTTTTAAGGCTGTAGTAGAAAAAATTTTGTATTTAAATTCCGTGGAAAAGCTGGATTCTAATTCTGACTTTTGAATCTATCAGATGTATGATCATAAGCATGTCAACAAAATATCTTAAGCCTGTATAAAAGGTACAAATGTTATTTTATACCACTCAATACATAGTATTGCTGTACAGATGATTATAGATTTAACTAGCTACATTTCTTCATTGTATCGATGAAGACTCTAGGTTCCTGGAAAAAAAGGAACTTTCCTCTGTTCCATCTGGGGTAGTAGAGTTGTGACACAAACTTAGTTCTCCAGACTTTAAGTTGAGTGTTTTATCTATGATATTATCACATACATTATGTGTAAATGAATCAGAAGACATAGGTTGGAATTAGTTTTATTGTGAATTGTTTGATATCATTTATATGAATAGTTATCTAAAAGCTGTTACAGAAAATTCCTCATGAAACATTGTCAAGGAAAATTAGCTAAAATGGGACTCAATATATTTATTCTGTTAGGAAATACAGCTATTCGCTACTTGAATGCCTCTATTGAAAGCATAGAAGCATGTGAAATAGTTTAGAGGACATTATAGTGATCAATATGAAAATCGCAGCCTGCATTATTTGTATGTGCTTTTCCTTCATGAACCATGAAATATTTGGGAGTTTTTATTTTTAATACAATAGAATAGGTTTTCTTATCTTGGGTGTACTTTGTTCTATAATAAAAGTCAAGGTAGGTTAGGATATGCTTTAATGATAGCTTGAGAGGAAAAACAAGAGAGTAAGACAGAAATCCAAAATGTATCAAGCACAAATAGTATATATTTTTACCTGAACTGAATATAGTTACTGCAGAAGAATTTGGTTATTTTAGGACATAATAAGTGATTACAATTAGAAAATTTAAACATATGAATGTCAAGGGGTACATTTAAAATGTAGGTCATATAAAATTAAAGATATTAATACAATTCAATTTTAAAATATGGTCAAAACTTAAACAGATTAACAAGTTCTAATCAATGTATATCTCCTACAAATTTTCAATTAGTTTATTTGAGATTTAGGGGAAACTTTGTCAAATAGCTTTTTTACTATAATAATTTTCTGAGACATTAAAAACCTGGTATTGAAAAAAATTATTATATACTATTAAAAGTAGTGAGTACTGGTAAGTGGGAAGTAAGTCTATATTTGTTGTCTGAAGTCATGGGTTCAAATTCTATTTCTGTTACCTATGGGAACTTGAGAGTATTATTTCTTCTCACCAAACCAATATTTCATCTATTAAAAAAATTGATGATTCTCTCTGCTGTTGATATTCATGTTTTGTGTTCTAACATTCTTTCAAATCAAAAGTCCTATGGTTCCCTAAGATTTCTATGAAAAACAGAAGGTATGATTTTAAAAATAAATACAAGCACATACAAAATGGAACTTTATATTGCACTAATCTCATTTCCTTTTTTATCAAGGGTTGTCAATCAGAAAAATGTTAACAATCAATAGTTTTTACTAAGCACTTATGTGTCAGGTATTGTGTTATGTTAGGCACTAAGGATACAAAGGCCAGTGAAACAGTTGCTGACTTCCAGGAACTTACACTCTGCTGGCAGTCATGATGTACATTCATACTTACATAAATACATATATACATAAATAATTTTACATACATAATAAATAATATCCTCAAGGAGTATAAATAAAGATCTTCTTCAAAAGGTGACATTTGAGCTCAGGTTAGAAGGACACTACTAATTCTTAAAGGTAGAGGTGAAAATGGAATGCCATCCAGGCATAGAAGGCAGTCTTCACAAAGGTACTGAGATGGAAGCTGAAATATTGTTATATCAGAGGAAAAGCAAAAACAGCATTTTGGTCATAATGAGAAATGAATGTATGATAGGTACTGATACTTAATAAATAGGAGAAGTTATGTTAGATGCAACTTATGAAAGCCTTATATGTCAACAGAAGGTTTTACATTGAGTCTATAAGTTATGGAAAGTTACTGGAATTTACTAAGTATATATTTACTTAGATTTCAAGAAATAATTCAGCAGTTTCTTATGCTATCATATGCACAAAATGGAGGAACCTAAACTGAATTATATATTAATCCAGTATATTTTAAATTGTTTGAAAGACTAGATGCCAAAAGTATTCCTTAAGAAGCAAATGTGACTTTGAAGGTATATATAT
>JAJPUD010023688.1:0-19662 GCA_023553655.1 Myrmecobius fasciatus
TTAGGGATCATTCAGTCTAGTTCCCCCCAGACCCATTTTTAAATTTTTATTGACTTGTTCCTGTTTTTACAGCACTCTCATTTTAGAATATCTCCTTCCCCTCTCCACTCAGCAAGCTATCCTTTGTAACAAAGATTTTTAAAAAATGTTTGAAAGCAGCTGAGCAAAACCAGTACTTTAATCATGTATTTGCAATATTCTGCAACCCATCTCTGCAAGGAATCTCTCCCCTGAATTTTACAGATAAGGAGAGAAAAATCCAGAGGAGCTAAATGGATTGTTCAAGATCATATAGCTAAAAAATATTAGAAAGTGGGTTTGATTGACTCTAAATCCATTTTTACTATAATACACTAGGTACAGCAAATATATTTTCCCACTTAGGAAATTTTCTCTTCTCTTGGTGAAGCATTTCCTCCCACTAATTCATATAATATGAACTTCAGGTCCTTTATCACTTATATGGCTCTCTTTAGATTTCAGATCTAGATTATTAATGCTGTCACTAAAATGTGACACCTGAATCAGAATACAATACACCAAAAATAGTTTGTGTTTTAGCTTCATAGTCTGTGTAAGACATTTACATCAGACAATAGTGATAGGCTAATATATTATATTATCTGGGTTATTCTACATGAATAACATTCTGATGAATCTTTTAAATTTTTAACCAAGTTTTAGAAAATTTATTTTGATCAGTCTTCATCTTTATTTCTATATTTGTGTTTTAATTTGACAGAATCTAAGTGTCAGAAGAGACATACACATTAAAGGAAACTTTTTCAACAGCTCTCTATGTTAGAGGTATTCATTTTGGGAAATATCTGATGATTTATCAAACACACACTAAAGAGAATTGGTACTCATTTTGAACCAAACAGCAAAAAGTTATATTTTAATTTTAGTAAGAAGTATCCTATCAGAAAAAGGGAAATAAATGGCAAAATGTCAAAAAATAAAACTGCAATTCCAAAAATGTTGATGGCATCTTTGGCCTTATACAAACTCTATGATTTTATTCAAGAAATATCTTTTATTTCAAAGCTTTTGTAAATACTGATGGGAGTATGGACCAGGATGGGCAATCAGTCAGCCAATAAACAGCCAATAAACATTTAAGTGCCAGGTTCTGTGAAGAATACTTGGGAGTACCTTCTCTCAAGGAACTTGTGCTCTAATGGTCTAGACAATATGCCAACAAGCTATGTTCAAGATAAATTGAAAATAATCGGTAGAGGGAAGGCAACAAAATTAAAAAGAGACTGGGAAAAGCTTCCTTGTAGAAATTCAGGGAAGCCAAGAGGCAGAGATAAGAGATCATAACTGCAAAAATAGAAATAAGACAATGAAAATGCATAGTGTTGGGAAATGGGATGTCTTATTTGAAGAACAAGTAGACCAGTGTCTCTGGTAGGATGGGGGGAAAAGGGCTGCAAGCTGTAATAAGACTGGAAAGGGGTAGATTGGGATGATTATGAAGAGTTTTGAATATGAACTAGAGGATTTCATATTTAATCATAGAGGTAATAGGGAACCACTGGAGTTTATCAAGAAAGGGAGAGGGTGACATGGTTAACTCTGCCCTTTGAAAAGATCACTTTGACATCTGAGCAGAGGATGAACTAGAGTTGGAAGAAACTTGTAACAGGCAAAACAATCAACAGGCCATTGCAATAGTCCAGATCTGAGGTAATAAGTGCCTCCACCAGGACAGTGAAAATGTCACAGCAGAGGAAAAAAAAGCTATGCAAGAACTGTTAGACCTGGCATGCTAGGTGAGTGAAAATGGATTGGGGGAAGGAACTTAAAAGTGCTGTTTAGAAAGACAGTGGGCTTTAAAGAAAAGAAACAAAATATCAAGTTACTCCATCTTAAAGGAAACACAATTAGAAGGGAAAAATTTGAGAACTGCTAAGATATTAAAATGATGAACTTTGGATCACTCTAGACTTTGAAGAATTACATGCCTAAAAATCAAGAGCAATGGGTTAGTGTATGGTAGATGAGATCAGACTATATGGTATGTTACAAATATAAAATTTCACTGAAGAACTGAGGGATTTGGGCTAAAAATACAAAGGATTTCTTAAAATACAAAGTCCTCTGTCTATTGCCCCACTCACAATTTTTGATGAATAAATACATTAAGCAAGAATGAGAGATGACCATTTGTTAGTCTGTGCATTCTATTAGTATACTCTTGTTATCAAGAGTCACCAAGAAACATTCTCAGTAAATTGGATGGAGCACTTCCCCACAGAAAACATGTGAAGACATGGATGATAATCGTACAGGATGGGCAGATATGGATGAGTTATGATATGCATTGGTGGAAAGAATTACATATATGGGACATTACATATTCAATTGGGTATTTGAATATGAAACCCATACTAGTCTCAGATCAGTGTTCAATAGAGCTTCCCTTATTCACCTAGAACTTAACCTTTTTTGTGCCATGGAAATTTTGGAAACTTGGTGAAGCCTATGAAACTTTTTTTCAGAATCATGTTTTTAAATGCATAAAATAAAAGACATAAGATTACAAAGGAAACCAATCATAGTGAAATAGTTATCAACTTTAAAAAATTATAGACCACAAGGAAAAAAATACCTTTAGATGAATTAATTTTATTTCTCTTATTTCTCTCTTTCCATAAAGCTCCTTTTTCTTAAAAGAATTGTTATCTTAAAATTCGCACAGGGCTCTGTCACTACTATATACATAGAGAGAGAGAGAGAGAGAAAGAGAGATCATATCCATCAGAACCATCAGATAGATCATAATCCATATACATAATACATTTTTTATATTAGATTTTGTTTTTTTCATCTCCAAGGCCAAGAATGGTATCTTATAAATAATAGCAACTAAACTTGCTTCTTGAATGGATAGTATTGTCCTTTTATTTCTTCCTTACTCCTCAATTCCCTACTCTGAAATTACTTTTCTTATATAAGTTAAAGATGAGATTTGAAATAAGGTCCTCTCACACCAAATCAACTTGTCTTATATTATTTACTTAATTGTTTGATGGGAAAAAGAAACAAAGTTGTAAACAAAAATTTATATAATGGCCTTTGGCTTATCAGACTCAGAAAATTAAATGTTTTTCCTCCAATTAGAGTTTGAATGGATTGCAAATTATGATGCTTTCCAAACTGGACAAGTTTCTAAGTCATTTGAAGATTTGTCTTGTACTTTTGAACAATTTATAGATACATTTGACTGTCAAAAAATGTACAGCTGTCTGTTCTGTTCAAAAAAAATGTAATCACCTTGAGGGCAAATATAAGTTTTCATTTTCTTTGCATCACCAGTGCCTACCATGGTACCTTGAATATAGTAGGTACTTAATAAAATACTTGTTGTATTGAAGTAAATTGGGGAAGGAATTTTCTGGTGCTTGCTCTGATTTGTGACAGACATGAACATTCTGAATTGGGAATATAGATGATAGAAAACTTCAATTAAACATATATCTACTTTCAACTATTCATCTTAATGAGTATTCCAGTTAGAAATTAACAACTTACTTGTCATGCACAAGCATTAATATATAAAGTTTGAAGGTGTCCTTACTGCAATCACCAGATTGTTAGCAGTGCAATATTTTGGGAGGACTTGAGAGGACTTGATTTCAAATACCATCTCTTTAACTTATATAAGAAAAGTAATTTGAGAGTAGGAGAAAACAAAGAATTGAAGAGTGAGGGAGAAATGAAAGGATAAAACTTTCAATCCAAGAAGAAAATTAAGTACCTATTATTTATAAGGAACCATTATAGGCCATGGAAATTTAAAAAAAAAAATCTAAGCTGTCTCTGCCCTAAAATCATTTACATTCTACTGGGATATTGGAAAGGGAGAAAAATATACATATTAGTAAATAAAAATTATATGTAATAAAATATGAAATTATTTCTAGAAGAAAACACAAATAGCATCAATAAAGGTCTCATGTAGGCAATGGTACTGAAGTTCTCTCATAAAGTTAGGATTCCAAAAGGAAAAGAAAAGACAATTTAGTATTCAAGGATATTTGGGTAAATTCTAAGGAGGAATGGAAATGCTGGTAATAAGAGTAGAAAAGGTTGATTAATTGGGAGACGTGCTATTTCAATTAGACATCAGTATGAATGTTAAAATGACAAAAAATGAATGTAGGCACTCTGTACAAAAAAAACTGAGTCAAGTACTGAGGTTTCCAAGAAAGGATAGATATTGACTTAGAGGCCTCTGCATGTCAGCAAAAACATTTGAACAGGATGATAGAGACCTCACAAAGTCCCTCATCATGCCTCAGAAGTGGTTCAGTTAGCATGGGAAAAACTGAGCTTTGATTGTTTACCTATTTCTTTATGGGTTCATTTGGAGACCCAGTTAGCTCTTCCCAGCAGTCACAGGAACACTCTCTCCTCTGGTTTAGAAAGCAAAACCCCAGCCTTGGTTCATTTGTAAAGCCTTATGTTACTAATGAGTGTTTATGGAGTGTGGCATATAAGTAAAAAGTAAATTTGCATCTTGGCCTCACCACACTTTGCATTTGCAGCCAGGCAGTCCCAGGGTGTCACCGAAGCTGTGCATCATGTAGCAGACAGTTGTTGTTCAACATTTATTGGATGTGACAGTGTACTAGGTGCAGTCCCTCCCTGGGGGGCATGCAACCCAAATAAATCTCTAACTGTCTTTGATGTATGGTATTTTCCTTTGCTTTCATTCAGTGGTTCTTTGCAGTAGGTGTTGACATTTTTATTATTCACACATACGTCTCCAGGATATCATCTCACAATAATACTTTGAATTTATGCAGGAACTTTCTTCCAAAGAGTCCAAAGCCCTTCTCAATAAATGATCTCTGTCATCACAGGATTTTTAACTAAAAAATCACAACATCTTTATGGGAGGAAATAAGGAGTGGGAATTTTTACCCAAATTTTGCAAATGGAGAAATCTAGGAATAAGGTGGATTAAACAACTTTCAAAGGAAGTTTCTTGAAAAACTTGGCTAGATTATGGATTGATTAATTCTTAGTCCTGTTTGTTTTCTATTCATCAGAGTTCCATAAAATTCTGTATGTGGGTACCAAACTGGATATATTTTAATCAGACCATTCAAACTTATATTCATATAATTTAGTCTTTATTATATCCACAATATTCTTATATTTGTATATGACATGTCTTGAATTCAAATGTTGCCATTTGAACTAGAACCCAAAGTTGCTTTTTTTATTGTTGTTAAAGCTGTTAAAGAGTGCTCTCACAAATCAGTGATTCTCCTGGTTTATGGAACTTGTTTGAATAGAGATAATCAACTTAAAATCTGCTAGAGAACATATGCTAGCCTTATGTGTAAGCTGAATAGGAAAGTACCTGTAAAATGTCCTTTGAATCGTGGTAGAAAGTGCATTTGCCAACACAATTCTCCTTCCCCCATTCATGCCAACTTACTACAGGAAAAAATTCCTACTAATAGACTCTGCTTTTGGTTAAGACATTATTTCCTGAACATTCTTGTAAAAAACTATCAATAACCCATTAATCCATTCATGCCCATTCTTATATCAGCATATTAGTTTATCTGGTTATCTTTTCTTATTGTGTTATTGTAGGACATCAAACAGGTATTCTAAATGTAAGTTATTTCCATGGGCACTAAAGGGAGGGAAATATTTGGAGTATGGAGCTGTGTTTTGGGAATGCTGTTGTTCCTCAAAATTCAGAAAGCATCATTAGCCCATGGAGCCCCTTGTTGATGACAGGCAAGGGTGATGCTGTACCTGGAAAAGGGGAGAGGTGAACGCAAAGGGGACCAAGGGAGGGCTAGCTAAGGATCTGCAGACCAAAACTATTTTTATAGTCTTTATTAGGTTCCAATTTAGAAAATTTAGATACTCTATGTACCTATCCCTGGGCACACTAATTTTTCCTTTAGCTTAGACACTAAATATTGCTTGGATCTGCAATCCTTATTTTTTCTTTTCAAATCAAAACACCCAACAGTTTAGACACCTGATAATATTTTTTTCTTTCAATAACCTTTTTTGGTTGCCTTCCTCCCTTCATCTCTCTCTCTCTCTCTCTCTCTCTCTCTCTCTCTCTCTCTCTCTCTGTCTCTCTGTTTCTCTCTTTTTCTGTTTTTCTCTCTTTCTCTGTCTTTCTGTCTCTCTGTCTCTTTTTCTCTCTCTGTCTCTCTGTCTCTCTCTGTCTCTCTCTCTTCTCTCTCTCTTAAAATATCAGGTAAGAAAAAAGGCAAAGTGCCAAAAATAAATCCAAGCAGCTGCCAGCCAACAGGATGGGTGGCCACAGCATTTGGAAACTGCCTATTGCCTGATGACATTCCCGCCATATTTGGTTTGCCAGATTGTTAAATATCATTCATCTTCGTACAAACTTCTAAGTCAGTTCATCCATCCTTTATTTGTCTTCTATCCATCACCTTGTCTTGCCTAAGAAAAAATGCCTCCACTATGTTCATTTAAAAAGCTGTTTATTTTTTTTAGAATGAGTCAGTCATCAAAATACTTAATTTTATTTAATTTTAAAATACATTGCATATATATGTATGTGTGTGATTTTAAAAGTTTTCTTATCAAAGGCACAGTTTTATAGGTATACTATGTATCTGAAAATGTAAAATGTAAAGAGTGATTTTTAATTGCATTGCCTTCTTATGATACTAAAGAAATAAGTAACCTAAGGCTGGCTTCTCAGTTAGACAATAAGTACAAGGTTAGCTTTGAAATATGGATCCTCACCTCCGTGCCCTTCCTGAGGTCTATAACTACGTCTCATGTAGGAGTGAAGGGCAAAGCCTATAAATTATCATCAACTCTTTGATTTCACCATAAGCTTCTAGGATGAGGACATAGAATAAGCTGAGCTCAGAACTTAAAAATAAGGCCTTGGCCTCTTTTAGGATATTTTAACCCTTCAACCTTAGTTCATCAAGATCCCTGTAAAAAAAGCCTTCATGAAAATGGTTTGACTGCTCTTTATTATTACCCTTCAAACTACTGAATGCAGAAATCTCTATGGTAATGTATGATTTGTGCATAAGAGGCATTCCAGTAAATATCACTTCATTTTTGCTATAATAAAGACTTCAATGGCTGACAACTTTATAGAATGCTATAGAAAGTCAGAAAGCAAAACTACTTCTGAAAGATCTTGTTTTCAAGATTGTCCTGTGAGCTGAACTCTTATTTGCAAAGACAAGCTTTAAAAATCCAGGAAACTTTTATAACAGAATACCATGCCTGCTTCTTTATAGGCTATTTTTTTTAGATTCAAATGAAGGCAAATTTTATTGAGTGGGGTCTGATGACCCCCACATTTTTTAAATGAGATCTGTTGCTTTTTTGTAAGAGTACATGAAACACTCAAACTAACTTCAGATGGTGAGTTTAACCTTAACTGCTATGATTCTGAAAAGACATTAAATCTTTTCATCTAAATTCTAATAAAATCATATTTCTTTTATTTTTCTGGCTGCCTCAAACTATACTTCCAATGCTCCTAATTACATAGAATGGATTTTTTCCAGGTGACAAACATTTAAAAAACATTAAACAAATATATTCACAATTTGCTTAGTTTTCATTATTTTACAGCCAAAATGTCAAAGATCTATGAAATCTTAGCAAACAACATCAGAAAGTATAAAATACTCATATTATAAAACTAGATTATTCTTTATTTCTTGAAAAATATCTTCCTTTTTTATTAATAAGACTGACATTTATCAGATCAAAACTTTCCTCAAATAGATGTGATAAAGCAAAGAGAAAGTTGCTTTATAAGTTTGTCTTTTAAAAAGTACAGTTAGTGCACTTTAATGTAAATTGTGAGGCGTATATTGAGTAGGTAAAGAGAAGAGTGTATCTTCAATACTCGAACAACCTATAATTTCATAAGTGTGGTTGTTATTGTTTGTCTTTCATTTTCAAAGAGAACCAAAGACCAATGATGTCTTGACTTTTGTTTGAATGAATTGGATTTAGTGAGGAAGAATTGTGCGGTTGTCAGCCTCACTTTCCCTTCTAGTTATCAAAGTCCAGTGACAAAACAAAAGTCAGTCTAACTGGTGATAGGCTGGGATATAATGGATGACCTTGGGGTCCAATATCTGACCAAGCTCTAAGTATTCCAGAGCACCTGCTTCAGCAAGTTGAAATAAATTGTTCTCATCCACCCATTGTCTGAAGGGTTCCAATGTGCAGATATATATCTCATTAAGTCACCAGTGGGTTTGAAGGCTGTCAGTTATCCTTAACTTAATTTAGCCTGTCCTCTGAGATGGTTGGGTGTGACCACTGCACATACTGCACCTTCTTGGAGTCATATGTGAGAGCTGGTGAGTAGTTGGACACCAAAGGTGGATGTGCAACCTCAAAAAGCTCTTGGTAAGCCCTCATACCAGAGGTTTTAGTCCTTGCTTTAACATATACCCCAGTATGGATACTCCCTTCACCAATGTAGATCACAACTCTGTTGTGAATTTGGACAATAAGCCTGGAGTCAGGAAGACTCATCTTCCTGAGTTCAAATTTAGTCTCAAATACTCTCTAATTGTGTAGCCCTAAGCAAGTCACTTAACCCTGTTTACTTCAATTTCTTCACCTGTAAAATGAGCTGGAGAAGGAAATGGCAATGTACTCCAGTATCTTTGCCAAGAAAAGCCCAAATGAGGTCATGAAGAGTTGGACAAAACTAAAATGACTGAATGACAATAACAAACTGTTGTGACTTTAAGGTCATAGTTCCTCTGTGATTCCTTCAAGGTCACTGAGAATTACTGTTGTCAAAACATTCATCAAGCTGTTGTCAAAATGGTAAACTTCTGGTTACTAGAAGTCCTTCTCTCTTATTGTGGAATCTTCAGAAAGTTTCCTTAGACATATTTCTCTGATGGATTTTGAGAGTTGGTGCCTTTATTTCCTGAAGCAGCCTTTCACTGGTACGTCTAATTTTCTCTTCTTCTAGCTCTCAACTTCCAACGCAGACAATACTGCCAACTACTGCTATTTCAGGGACACATCTACCTGCTTCAGTGAAGAGAGACAGAGACATAAACAGAGGGGGCTAAGTGAAGGAGGGGGGAAGAGAGGGAAGAAGGGAAGGAGAAAGGAGGGAGGGAGAAATAGAGACAGAGAGACAGAGACAGAGACACAAAATCAGAGACAGAGAGAGAAACAAAGACAGAGATGGAGAGACAGAGACAAAAAGAGAGAGACACAGGGAAATACACACACAGGGAGACTAAGATAGAAAGGAGACAGATAGAGACAGAGACAGAGACAGAAGGAAACAAAGAAAGTCTTTTTTTCCACCAAGGACAACTAAGGGGCTAGAGCTTGAGACTTGTAATCTGAAAGACAATTTCAAATTCTGATTCAGATACTATGTGACCTTAGGAACATTATTTAAATCCTTCTGTGCCTCAGTTTCTTCATCTGTAAAATGGGGGTTAATAGTAGCACTTACCTCACAGAGCTTTTGTGAGCATCAACTGAGTTAACATGTAAACTTTAATGTGCTATGTAGTCCTTCATTATTATATTTCACAGTCATTCAACTGGTCTGCTAATGGAATGGACAATTTTGAACTGACCCGGTATGTTACACACAAGTATTCTATCCTTTTTACCAATCTACTCACTTCTCAATGCTCATCTTAAGTGCTTTTAAAATATTTCCTTACAAAAAAAAATTAAAAAAATTAAAAAAGAAAGAAATCATACATTAAAAATTAGAACAAGAAAAAAAATTATTTCCTTACAAGCCAAGTCCACAAGGCTCTCTCCTTCCTCTCCTCTCTTTTATAAATGTCACAGTTATAGTAATACTAAATATTTAAAAAGAAAAAAATCATTGTCTATATGAGGGGTTAGTAAATTATACTCTGTGGACCAAATCCAACCTGTCCCTTTTTTGTATAGCCCAGGGACTAAGAACATTACGATTTATCATCAGTAATTGTTTGATTTGTATACCTATTTCACATATCTATATCCCTGGGATCACATAAAAATTTCTCGGGAGAAAAGGAGTCATGAGTGGAAAAAGTTTAAGAACTCTGGTCTAAATCACTTCGTTGAAGCTGCAGTATCTATCACTTTTATCCTTTCTTCTTTTGTATTTGCTTTCACCTTCACTCTTTATTACCTTGTCAAGTTGTTCCTAAGATTTCATTAATTCTTCATTCTTTGCAAAAGATATTGGCACATCAGCTGCACTTATCTCCATGGTAATATGATTATTTACACTCATCAAAAACATTATAAGGTAAGATGACAAAATGTCCCATGAAATTGTGCTTCAAGGCTGCCTTTTACAACATAATGAAACCAACTACTTTATTTGTCCCTATAGGTAGAGCCTGTAAACTGTCCAACTCTGCACTTTAAGTGAGGCAAGTATAGCATCTCTCCATGAAATGTGAGCTGCTGTTGAGAACCAGTATCACTATGCACCAAAGTCATATTAATAATGTTAAAAAAAATCCAGTTTATTATTGACCATGAGACTTTCCCATGTGATGTCACTGGTGTGGATACAACGTCTATCAATGCATTCAAAATTCTTATTCCAATTAGATTGTGAGTTCCTTTGGGGCAGGATCTGTGTCATATTTTTCTTTGAGGTCCCTACAAAGCCTAATATAATTTTCTCCATGCAGTAATAGCTCAATAAATTTTTGTAGACTGAGTAAAAAAGGAGTTCTTGAAGTAATTCTTCCCAGACCCTTCATTTAGCTAAAAATATCAAGGCAACTCAATAAGCATTTATTAAATATTTTCAATGTACAAGGAATTGTGCTAAGTGCTGGGGATACAAATAAAGGCAAAAACAGTTCCTGTCCTCAAGGAGCTCACAATCTAATGATGAAGATAACATAAATATGTATAAAGAAGAGATATACAAGATAAATTGGAGATAATCTCAGGGGTAACTCAAAACTATTAAAGAAGGACCAGGAAAGGCTTCTTGTAGAGACTGAGATTTTAGACAAGACTTGAAGGAAGCTAGGGAAAGCAGGAGGCAGATGTAAAGAGTCATAAGAGCAACCAGTGAAAAGGCAAGAGTCAAGAGACAGTGTGTCTTATGAGAGGAACACCAAGGAAGTCAAAGTTGTCAGATCTTAGTGTACGCAGAGAAGGTTAACATATAAGAAGACTGGAAAAGTAGGAAGGAATCAGATCATAAAAGGGTTTGCAAGACAAACAGGATTTTATATTTGATTTTAGAGGCAATAGGGATCCACTAGAATGAATAGGAAGATGACATGGTCAAGCCTGTGCTTTAGAAAAATTACTCATGGAATTACAGAATACCTAGCTAATAAAAGTCCTGACAGGTCAGCCTTGCCAAGATGACTAATCTTATTTATTTTTGAAGTTTGTATATTCTGCCAGCTGTGTTTGGAAAGAGAGCTCACTAATGAATAGAGTCCCTCTTAGGGTGACCATAGGTCCCACCATATGATTCATGAAAAGCTTATGGTAAATGACAGGTAGTATCCTCTGAAAATTCTACTGGGTCCATTGCCAGCTTACTACAGAGACGCTTATATGCATGATGAGTACAAAGTGCTGATGACTCCTCAGCAAAAGGCAGATTGTATCCTCACATCATAAATTTTATAAAACCGTTTCATAAAAAAATAACTTTTAATCCAGGAGCGCTGCGAGTAAAATACCTAACCTGTCTTCAAATTTGGGAAGTTTGAGAAGTTTGCATACCAGCAGGTCAGGATTCAGTTCGTCCATCTTAGCGTTCCTGTGTACTCTATTTGGCTAGAAAGTTGAATGCCCAATTTCTGGCGAACCACACTGTATTCATAGGTGTGAGCTCTTAAAGCAAGTTCTGTCAACTTGCCAGTTAGCCTATGGGCTCATGTTCCTCTATTTCTCTAATAAATACCAAGTAGAGCACCTTATTAGATGGGTGTTAATATTCCACATCCGGAAAATGGGGAATTTAAAGAGCAAAAAGCACTTCACAAAAAAACATTAACCTATACATCAGCCTGAAATAGCCAAGGCAGGCTTAAGAAAAGTTTTGCTTTGGAGTTTATTACTTTTTTATTATTTGGCTTGTATTTAGAAAATCAGGATCTCATTGCAACACAATCTTGAACATAATAGATACATAAAATTAGTTTTTTCCTACAAGGATTAAGATACTGGGTGAGTAGGATCATATAATTTGAAAGAGAACTAAGTTAAGTATGTCTGCAATCCATGCTACTGGAAATAAGCTGAGGTTGGTAGACTGCTTACCCTGCACTAGAGATAATGCCAATACGATATCTCTAATATATCTGACATTAACATGGTGAGACTCTATAGGAGGGGACAGGACAAATCTGATTAGATGGGCAAAGTAACTCAAGTCAGAAATGGAGCAGATCAAAGCTTCTTCATCAGCTACACTTTGGGCTTGGAAGAGATAGAAAGATAGAAAAAAATAAAGGAAGCAAGAAAGAAGGAAAGGAAAAGAGGAGAGGAGAGGAAAGAAGGGGAGGAGAAGGGAGAGGAGAAGGGAGGAAAAGAGGAAGGGAGGAGAGGGGATGGAGGAGAAGAAAAGGAGAAGCCATGGAGGAGGAAAAGAGAGGAAGGGGAAGGAAAGAAAAAGGCAAGAGAGGGAATAGAGGGAGAGAGGAAAAGAGAAAGCAAGGAAAGAGAGAGAGAGAGAGGGAAGGAAGTAGGAAAGAAAGGAAATATAGAAAGCCATAATAAGATTTGGAACACTTGGACCAGGAATAGCGTCTCGGGGATTTACTGATTTTCACTCACAGTTGGTGGCATAAAAGAGAAGCAAACACTAAAACATTTAGGGAAGGGAGGGGAGGAGAAAAGAGAAGAGGAAGATGAGACGTGTGACACATACAAAGGTTTAAGACATTCAGAGAAATAGAATCATAGAACATCAGACTTGGAAGAGATCTCAGAGTATCTAATCCAATTTATATCTAAATAGCAATCCCTCCTACAAAATTCCAGAAAAGTGATCAACTAGTTTCTTGTTAACAGAATCCAACTATTTCTACCTTTGGGTGAGTATAATTTTTAAGAATCTTTTCTTATATGAAACTGCAAACTAATTCTGCTCTCTGGAGACAGCCCCTCCCCCTAAAAAAAGTTTTATTGGTTTTCCAAGTCGCAACTCCTCAAGTATGATAGCAATCAATTTTTTCCAATTAAAAAACTTGCCTTCACTAAACTAAATATCTTCTGGTCCTTCACCTGATACTCATTTAACATATTTCCTAGTTTCCTCACCAGCTATGTTATCCTTCTCTGAACACTGTTTTCCTTATCAATGGCCTTCCTAAAATGTGGCACCCAAAACTGGGCTCAGAATTGCAAATGTGGTCTGATTAGGGCCATGGACAGTGTAATAGACATTTTTCCTCTTATGTGTAGGCTGATTATCTTAATGAAGCCTAAGACTGTAATAGGTTTAGTTTTTACTTCCATGTCTTATCATTAATTTATATAAAGCTTGAAGTCCACTAGCCCTCCTTCAATCAGTTTCATATAAATTTTTACCTAATTATATATCCTCAATCTTTCACTCATGAGCATGATAGAGTACTGGACTTGCAGTAAGGAAGACATGAATTTGACTTTTTTTTTTCTCAGCCACTTTCAGTTTCCTCAATGAACAATCAAAGTACAAATAGCTCCTACCTCTAAGTTACTATGAGTATCAAGTGAGACAGATGTACTGCAATACACTTTGGAAACTTTAAAAAAAACTATATAAAACCTAGCTATATGATAAAATATAGAATTTTAATTTATCTATTAAATTCCAACTTATTTGACATAGTACAATATTGCATCAAGCCTATTGAAATATTGATTGATTGATTGATTGTTGATATTGAATGTCATTCAGAGTGTTAGCTTTGTTTTGATTCTTGTTATTTTTGTTCAGTTGAGTCTGACTCTTTGTGGCCCCATTTGGGAGTTTACATGGTAAAGATACAAAAGTGTTTTGCCATTTTATAGGGGAGGAAACAAAGGCAAATAAAATTAAGTAATTTATCCAGAGATTCCAAGACCAGTGCTCTATCCACTGCACCAACTAGCTTCTATATTATTTTCATATTTATTTGGAAACGTTCACGATACCAACTTCTGTACACAGAGCACGCAACAAGTCAATAAAGCAAGTCAACTTTATTGAGGAAAACAATAATAAAAACTGGGCATCCCTACCAGAAAAATCTGATGGATTATAAATTTTATCTGGGTCTAACAAAACTAAGAACTGAAGGGAGGAGCAAAGAGCCTAGAATTAAGAATTTTGCTTCTTTGTCCTAGGGTTATGGGGAAGCCCAATGGTAGAGGAAGGGAAGACAAACTCCTATGAAATTATAAGTATCTATTGATATTCATAATGCCCAACTGTGGGAAAGGAGTTTGAAGTAATTTCTTCTCATCCTACTGTGATAGGCTTCTTCATTTAGTAGAGAATAGAGATTACTACTTCTCCATTACCACTAACCTTCACAGATTTATATCATTTTCTGATTTTATAAACATGCTGCTTATGCTTTTATCTAAGCAATTGATAAAATTATTAAGCAACAGAGCAACCCGAGTAGAATGAGACCTCCCTCCAAATTGATGTTGAACCATTAATAAATGTACTTTGTGTCAAATTATTAAACTCTTCTG
The DNA here is from genome assembly GCA_023553655.1 of Myrmecobius fasciatus. Lineage (NCBI taxonomy): Eukaryota > Metazoa > Chordata > Mammalia > Dasyuromorphia > Myrmecobiidae > Myrmecobius > Myrmecobius fasciatus. The sequence continues at coordinate 14,701 of JAJPUD010023688.1, forward strand.
AGTGCACTTAACTGTATTTAAGCCTAACTGGTATCTTTCCTTCTTATTCATGAAGAGAGCATGACAGTTTGTCATATACTGAGCCAAAGTATAGATATATAGTTAGCCCTACAGCATTCCCTTACGGTACTTACTGTCTTAGTATCATTGAGCAAAAACAGAATCTAGGTCAGTCTGATAGAACCTGTTCTTCATATGACCATTCTGACTTTGTTACCACTGATTCCTCATTTAAATATTTGCCCATCCAGAAAAAATCCCTTTAATAATAACAAGAAAGAAAAATGGAGTATTATTTTCACACTGTATTTCCCATTTCTGTTTTTTGAGAGTGAAAACACCATTTTCCCTTCTCCAAGTCCTTCAGCATCTCTTCAATTCTTGATGATTTTTCAAATATTTTTTGAGAAATGCTCAGAAATTATTTCTAGCAATTGTTTTGATGGAAAAGAGATAAGAACTAGATTTATCATTTCATCAGCAAAGGGAATTCACATGTGAAGAACCTCTACTACTGCAAGTCAACAAGTTCTCTACCACTTAAAGTCTTAAAAAGTTGCCTAGAACTCTGTGAAATTAAGTGACTTTCTAAGAAGCATAACCGGTTTATATTATATTCAGAGATAAAATGTGAACCCAGGTTTTCTTGGATTCAAGGATCTCTATTCACCACACTGTTCTGTGTACTACTTAATAATTCTAACTTTAATCTTGGTTGGCCACACCCTGCACTAATCAGTTCATTGATTAGTTCTTCCTAAATACCCAGAATCTAATACTTAACTTATGGTTCAACCAAGGTACAATACAGCAAAGCTATCATTTTGTTATTCTTCTAATCAGTGCTTCTCTTAAGGCAGCCCAAGAACATGTAGGCCTCTTTGAATACCACACAATGTTGACTCATCTTCCTTGATATACAATCAATTGCTTAAAACTCATTAATTCTAATATCTTGACCATGCAAAGAAGCATATATATTATTTACATTCAGGTATTTAATATTTCATTCTCTTCCCTTTTACACCATATTCTTCTACTTTTTTAATAGTCTGACCCAAATCAATATTTCTTTACACCTTTTTTAGATACTTTTGGTCCTTTATTTTTTTTACCTTGAAGTCCTTCTTCCACTTGTTTTCAAGAAACACTTTTCCCCCTCAAGCAACAGGTGGCAGCAGAGAACAACAGGCCCTTAGGAAAAGCTTCATCTTCCTCCAGCAATAGGGGCAAAAGTGCCTAGCCAATAAAATCAATTCTCTTCTCTGACCAAGCAGAAATTACTCAACTGAAGCTTCCTAACAGCTGACTGCTTCAAACTGCCACTGCTCTAAAAGAACAACTTTATAGTCCCCACATTTCTTCTTAGGTTCTTCCTCTCCTATTCCTGCATCTTTAATTACTTAGTTGAAAATCTGATTCACTATGATTCACCTTTTATTTAAAAAGTCAATGTTCCAATTTCCCCCTATAAATAGTTTTTTTTTAAGAAAAACATATTTCAGAGTCCAAATGTTTATATAATTTTTATTTTAATAGTATTTTATTTTTCCAATTACATGTAAAAATAACTTTCATCATTTTTTGTACAACTTTTGTGTTCTAAATTTTTTCTCCCTACTCCCTTACTTTCCCTCCCCCCCCCAAGGCAGCAAGCAATCTGATATAGGTTAAATGTATGAAATCCTTTTAATTACATTTCCAAATTTGTCATGTTGTGAAATAAAAACATGCCAAAAGGAGGAAAAATAATGAGAAAGAAAAAAAACAAACAAAAAGGTGAAAATACTATGCTTTGATTCACATTCAGTCTCCATAGTTCTCTCTCTCGATGAAATTGGTATTTTCCATTCCATTTCCATTGGCAATTCCAAGTCTATTGGAATTGTCTTGTGATTTCTCATTTTTAAAAGTTTTGTCTTCTATAGTCTTAAAACACATTCCCATCATGCATGTGGTTCTGAAGACTTAAATATGTTTTTAAATTGTACTGCTTTACCATCGAATTTCTCTCATTTAATTTTTTTTAATAAAAAAAACTCATCCCTCCTTTTTATAACTCTAAATTTTCTATCCAAGTGAAGCATCATTCCACAATGCTGACAAAGAAATCCAAGTCCCTCAAGTCTATGCCACAGTTTATTTTACTCCAAAGCTATCCATATCCCATCTGGCTACATATATACTGGCAATGCGTATTAAAACCAAATTTTACCTGCATTAAATATCAAAAATTTATCTGTAATAGTAACAGTATCTTATAGCCTTTGATAATAGAAATATCTTCCTTTACGCAAAAACATTTTTGGTCATTTTCATCAGTAACATCTTTATGAATAGCACCTGAAAAGACAATGTATCTTCCAAAAGCAATCATAAAAATAAAATAATTATAATTAATTAGAAATCAATTATGTGAAATTCAAAATATTTTGTACAAACAAAATTAAAGCAACTAGAATAAGAAGGGGAAAAGCAAGGGAAAATATTTTTATATCTAATGTTTTAGTGTGTCTGATACCCAAGAAATATAGCAATGTGAACCAAACAAGACTGAAAGCTTTTTTCTAACAGAGAAGTGGTCAAATATAAATATTTCATAAGAGAATTTCAAACTATTAATTATAGGAAAAATGTCCTCTATCACTAATAATTGGAGAAAGACAAATCCAAACACTCTGAAGTTTCATGACATATACAGCAAACTGGGAAAGGTAATAAAAGATAAGTTAGTTTTGGAGAAGTTTAAAGATATATCTAATATAATATTGGTGGAGTTGTGAACTGGTCCAACTATTTCTGGAAGGTGTAACTGAAAAAATTGTGGACTACTGTGATGCAAAGATTATACTTCCATGCATATATCCCAACAAAGTCAAATACAAAAAGAAAAGTGGCCACAAAGTCAAATACAAAAAGAAAAGTAGTATATAAACAAGCAAAATAAATTATCAGGTTTTTTTTAAATAGCAAATACCTATGAATTGAAAAATCTATAAAGGAGTTGTGGCCCAGTAATGTAATAGAATATGTGCTGCCTTTGGAATTATGCCCAAAGGGCTATGAAATTGTGCATACCTTTTGATCCAGCAGTGTTTCTCCTGGGTCTGTATCCCAAAGAGATCATAAAAGAGGGAAAAGGACTTACATGTGTAAAAATATTTCTGGCATCCTTTGTTTTAGTAGCAAGAAACTGGAAACTTAATGGATGCCCATCTATTGGAGAATGGCTGAATAAGTTGTGGTATGTGAATGTTATGAAATATTATTGTTCTATAAATATTGGCCAGCAGAATTATTTCAGAAAAGCTTGGAGAGACTTACATGGATTGATGCTATGAAGTGAATAGAACCAGGATAACATTGTACACAGGAACAATAAGATTATGCAACTATCAATTCTGATGGACATGGCTCTTTTAAGCAGTGGGATGATTCAGGCCAATTCCTATGCACTCAGAGAGTCATCTGCACTCAGAGAGAGGACTGTTATTTTAACTTGCATTTCTCTGACAAATAGTGATTTATTTAAAAATATAATTACAGATAGCTTTTCTTATTGTTATAAACTGCATGCTTTTATTTTATTTTTTTGCTGAGGCAATTGAGGTTAAGTGACTTGCCCATGGTCACACAGCTAGGAAATGTTAAGTGTCTGAGACCGGATTTGAACTCAGGTCCTCCTGACTTCAGGGCTGATGCTCTATCCACTGCACCACCTAGCTGACCCCTGCTTTTATTTTTTGACCATTTCTTTTAAATCTAATTTGTTTGTTTTTTTTTTTTTGCTTATCCTGAGATCATAATTGATACCCTTGCCTTTTTTAAAAAAATATATTAATTTTATTTTTAACATAACATAAAAAAGCATTTTTACAATAGTAAATTTTTTAAAAAGAGTATTGCACATGAAATTGCAAATTTATTATGTATAATTTGTTGTTTCTTTTAAATGTATAATGAAGTTATTGTGTAAATTTCCTTTCCCCCCTTTCTTTTCTTTCTTTATCCCTCACCCTAGAGATAGATATCATTATGCAGAAATGTGTGTATATATGGATGGATGGATGGTTGTAAAATCATTCTATACCTACTTTTATTTAGAGGATCTTGTTCCTTCATAGATCAATTTGGGTATTTATAATAATCAAAATAACTTAATCATTTCAAGTTGTCCTTAAAAAAATATTGCTAGGTGGCCTTTCTGTACCAGATCTAAAACTATATTATAAAGCAGTGGTCATCAAAACCATTTGGTACTGGCTAAGAAATACAGTATATCAATGGAATAGGATAGAATCATAGAACAAACTAGGCAATAACTATAGTAATCTAGTGTTTGATAAACCCAAAGACCCAGCTATTGTGGCAAGTACTCACTATTTGACAAAAACTGCTGGGAAAATTGGAAACTATTAGGGCTTGACCCTCACCTAACACCACATACCAAGATAAGATCTACATGCGTTTATGTTCAACATAATGATATTATAAGCAAATTAGAGGAACATAAGATAGTTTGCCTCTCAGACTTGTGAAGAATGAAGGAATTTGTGTCCAAAGAAGAACCGGAACTCTTAATTGAACACCAGATAGATAATTTTGACTATATTAAGTTAAAAAGTTTTTGTACAAACAAAAGTAATGCAGACAAGATTAGGAGGGAAGCAATAAATTGGGAAATCATCTTTACATTTAAGGGTTCTGACAAAGGCCTCATTTCTAAAATCTATAGAGAATTGTCTCTCTCATATTTATAAGAATTCAAGCCACTCTCCAATTGATAAATGGTCAAAAGATATGAACAGACAATTTTCATATGATGAAATGAAAAATGAAAAAAATTCCAGTCATATGAAAAGGTGCTCCAAATCGCTATTGATCAGAGAAATATAAAGTAAGACAACTCTGAGATAAAATTTAAAAATGGGTCTGGGGGGAACTAGACTGAATGATCCCTAA
>JAJPUD010023689.1:0-19662 GCA_023553655.1 Myrmecobius fasciatus
CTTTACATTCAATGGTTCTGATAAAGGCCTCATTTCTAAAATATATAGAGAATTGTCTCATATATATAAGAATTCAAGCCACTCTTCAATAGATAAGTGGTCAAGGGATATGAACAGACAATTTTCAGATGATGAAATTAAAACCATCTCTAGTCATATGAAAAGTTGCTCCAAATCACTATTGATCAGAGAAATGCAAATTAAGACAACTCTGAGGTACCACTACACCCCTGTCAGATTGGCTAAAATGACAGGAAAAGATAACGATGAATGTTGGAGGGGATGTGGGAAAACTGGGACACTAATACATTGTTGGTAGAACTGTGAACGGATCCAACCATTCTGGAGAGCAATTTGGAGCTATGCTCAAAAAGTTGTCAAACTGTGCATACCCTTTGATCCAGCAGTGTTTCTACTGGGCCTATATCCCAAAGAGATCTTAGAGGAGGTAAAGGGACCCACCTGTGCAAGAATGTTTGTGGCAACCCTTTTTGTAGTGGCTAGAAACTGGAAACCGAAGGGATGCCCATCAATTGGAGAGTGGCTGAATAAATTATGGTATATGAATGTTATGGAATATTATTGCTCTGTAAGAAACGACCAGCAGGACGATTTCAGAGAGGCCTGGAGAGACTTGCATGAACTGATGCTGAGTGAAACGAGCAGAACCAGGAGATCATCATACACAGAAACAACAGTATTACATGATGATCAATTCTGATGGACATGGCTCTCTGCAACGAAGAATTGTCTCAAACCAGTTCTAATTGTTCACTGAAGAAAATCATATACACCCAGAGAGAGGGATATGAAATATGGACCACAACGTAACATTTCCATGATCTCTATTGACATTTGCTTGCATTGTGTTGCCTTTCTCTGATTCTTTTTTTTTCTTGTAGATAGGATTTTTCTTGCGTAACTTCTCAAGCATTTCAACATTATTAACATGTAGTGTACTTCCTGCCATCTAGGGGAGGGAAGGGGACTGGGGGTAAAATTTGTAATGGAAAGCTTTGTAAAGATCAATGTTGTGAAACTACCCATATACATGTTATACAAATAAAAAGCTTTAATAAAATTAAAATAAAATAAAATAAAATAAGGCCTTTATCACAAACACCAGATGTAAAATTTTTTCCCAAACTTTCTGCTCCCCTTCTAATATTGACCGCATTGATTTTGTTTGTACAAAAAAAAATTATTTAATGTAATCAAAATTATCCATTTTGCATTTCACAATGTCATTAACTATTGTATCTTGTGAACTTAACCTATTCCACTGACCTACTATGCTATTTCTCAGCCAGTACCAAATGTTTTGATGAATATTTGAGCTGTTGTCTTTAAAGACTAGACCAGGAAACAAAAAGTTCCTTAGTATTTCACAGAATCACAAAAGTTAGGTTGGAAGGGATGTCAAGAGCCATCTATTGGTGTGAATTGGTGTGAATAAATGAAAAGCCTGAAATGATTATTTTCAAATTAGCATTATTTGAAGCTATGTTTATATAAAATATGAAATATTGTATTCTAGCTCAATGAAAGTAGGCAGACCAATGCTGAAAAATGTGGCTATTTCAGTGAAATTTGTTATTCATGCTAGCTATAGCTAGCTATAGTTCAATCTGTATCTTGAAAAGAATCTTTCTCTTAACATCCCCAGTGAATGTTCCTCCTACCTTTGCTTGAAAAGCTCTAGTGAAGGGGTTGTTGTTATTATTTGAACAATAGTTCAATCAAACTGAACCTTTTTAAAGCCTTTAACCTTAAAGAGACCAAAGCCTTCCATTGAATCCAGGGCCATCTCCAGTCATTCTGATCTTTAACTTGCCACTGGACCCAGATGGCTATGGAGGAGAAAAGGAGGCTGGTGACTTTGCACAGTCCTCACCCACTTAAATCCAATTCACTTGCATATCATGTCATCATCTCTTTGATATTGTGGTCCTCTTGGAGATTGAAAAACAAATAAGAATAAGATCTTTCCAAGGTCTCAGTTTGACTGAAGCAACACCCATTAGTGATTAGGGCTAGGTAAGAAATGAGGCAAAGAATGGCCTCCTTTACCTAGTCAAAAAAAATATAAAAGCAAAAGAAATCTGGGATTTTTCCAAGCTATGGACTTAATTTCAACCCAGGGGATTCTCTTCATTAATCTCCATATCACAAAATTCAGGTGTTCTCTAGGAGATCAAAGAGCTTTGCTCCTGAACCCCGGGAATCCCAGGGGCTTTGTCAGATGAGATCATGGGATAATAGATTTGGAACTGAAAGGGAACTTAGGGACCATTTAGTCAAATCCCCTTCATCTTACAAATGAGTAAACTGAAGCCTAGAGAGGTCACATGCCCAAGACCACACTGGTAATAATTACAGCTAACATTTATTTAGTGCTTTGAGACTATACAGCCTTTTACATGCATTATCTCTCTTTGCAGTCTCACAACCACTATGGGGGTTAGGCACTATTATTATGCTCATTTTACAGATAAGGAAACTGAGACCGAGAGGGGTTAAATGAAATTTGTTCCAAGTCAGCTAGAAAGCATCTGAGACAGAGTTTGAATTCAGATCTTTCTAATTGCAAGTCCAGAATATTATCCATTGTGCTACTAGACTATCAGAGTCAGGATTCAATTTAGGTCTTTTGACTCTAAGAACAATGCTCTTTCTACAGAACTATACTATCTACAATGTATACAAGCTATGCATGCATGCATATACATATGTATGTACTTGCTATTATGTATCCTCTTCCCCTAATTGATTGTAAGTTTATTGAAGGCAGGGACTGCCTTTCTAATTCTTATTTGTACCTCCAAAACTTAGTACAGTGCCTGACACATAATAGGTGTTTAATGATTGTGTATTCATGTATGTATGTATATATGTATGTATACATAAAGTGGGGTAGCTAGGTGGTGCAATAGATAAAATACCAGACTTGCAGTCAGGAGGATTGGACTTCAAATCAGACCTCAGACACTTATTAACTGTTTGACCCTGGGCAAGTCACTTAATTCTCTTTGCTTCAGTTCTTCATCTGTCAAATGAGCTGGAGAAGAAAACAGTAAGCCAATCCAGTATTTTTGTCAAAAAAAAAAAATCAAAAAACAACAACAACAAATAAACAATTCAAAAGAGGTCATAAAGAGTTGGACATGATTGAAAACAATTAAATAAATGTATATATTGATTTGCAAAGCCTTAAAATCAATATAGATATCAGTTTTTATTATTTTTCTGCTTGGTCCTTCATGCCTCCATACCATTTTGGAGGGCTATGACATGAGACAAAATTATTCTCTTTGATTACCTTCCTTCCTTCACTAGATGCCAGTTGTAACTTTTGAACTCTTTCCTTTAAATTCTCAGAGTCCCTTGCCAACCCACTCACAGATCTTCTGAATGATAGACAAAGTTGGCTGGGCAAGGATCACAAGGATCAATCCCGTGGCCTTCTGGTTAAATAACTTGGTAACTTAAAGAAAGGAGCAAAATCCTGCTGAGATAGCAGGTTTCTAAAAGTAGATAGAAATCACCAGATCTAACCCTGGGCTTAAATAGACCTTACTGAAATAACTTCCCAGGATAACTTTGCATCCCATAGAACCAAAGCAAGGGACCTCTGTCTCAGCCCCAAGATTTTCCTTTTATTATTATCTCTACTTGTACCAATCATTGAGTCCCAAGTTGAAGTATGAAATTCCCATGACCTCTGCCTCCAAGGATCCTTAACTTAATTATTTGGCATATCCCAAGCTCATACCCACTTTACTCCATTCTTCTGGTACTATTTATTTTTTTCAGTACCCACTTCTGGTGCCCATTCCCTCTCTTCCTCCCTTTAGGAGACCCCAATCAGGGACATATCCCACAGGGCACAAGAAGCTTTTCAAGTGAACATGGAGGATATTTGTAAATAAAAAAGGAGATCCAAGATATCAGATAGAATTAGCCTTAGAACTAGGGAAGAACTGTGTGCAAGAGATGCCACTCACAATTATTGCCTATATAATATTGGGTAAGTCACTTAACCTATGTGCTCTGGATACCTCTCTAAAGAGCTTCAGAGAAGGGTCCCACCCACATCCATAAAGGGAGCCTCCTCAAGCAGGGCAGAATTTTCTAGACTAATGAAATAAGTCCAATCTCTATTCCCTGTTTTCTGTCCTATTGAAATATTCCAAAAATAGTAGTGCTCATAAGAAAATGCTACCCACTAAATAAAGTTTTCTTCATGAGAAAGTAATTAATGTCTTAATTTTATTTCATTGCTTATGAGTCAATGCATGGTAAACTCTAGAATTGATTTCTTTTCATATTAAATAGGGAATTGGGGAAGGTTTACTGAAAACCAAGGGATATGAGGATCAAAAAAAAAAAAAAAAGTTGGGATACCCTACCTTTCCATATCCAATTCATCCTAAGTTTAAGCAAAGATTTTTTACAACAAGGGATAAAGCAACTACCAATTCAGAACTAATATGCGGGGGAAAAGTAATTCAAAGTTTATGTAAAAAGTTCTCTTCTATATAATTGAATAGCTTCCAGGGTAAGTCTATCCTATCCCCCTAAAGACTCTCCTGGTCATTCTTCTGCTCCCATAATATTTCCTACTGGTTAGGAGCTCATTATACAAGTACTGCTCCATCAAGGTCCCCAAAATAAAATGAAATTTTTGTATACCAGCGTATTCCATAGCTGAATTGTGATTGGCCTATCTATATGCTCTGGCTCAAATTCATCCCTCCATTCCATTGGCTTCTTTTTGTCTCCAGGATAAAAAAGAAAGTTCTTTTTTATGTTTTAAAGCTCTTTATAATTTGTATACTTTCTACTTTCTTAGACCAATTATATACATTTACTCCTTTTCCTATACTATATGGTCCAACAAAACTGACTTCACATACATAGTACTCCATCTCATATCTTTGTGCTTTCTGTGCAAGTAGTCAGTGGATGGAGCACCACGTCTAGAGTTCAAAAGACTTGAGTTCAAATCCAGTCTCAGGCACTTACTAGTTATATGACTTTGGGCAAGTCACTTTACCCTATTTGCCTCAGTTTCCTCATCTGTAAAATAATCTGGAGAAGGAAATGACAAATCATCTTTACCAAGAAAATTCTTTTTTTTTGGTCTATTTTTTTTATTTGCATAACATATGTGTGGGTAATTCTTCAACAATAACCCTTACATAGCTTTCCGTTACAAATTTTTCCCCCAACTCCCCACCCCTCCTCTAGATGGCAGGATATCCACTACATGTTAATTATGTTAAAATATTGGCAAATCGAATATATGTATACATATTTCCAAACTTGTCATTGTTGTGCAAGAAAAATCTTGTCTACACAAACGATATATCAGATAAAGGAAACACAATGTAAGCAAACATCAATCAAGGAGTATGAGAATGTTATGTTGTGGTCCACATTTCACATCCCTCTTACCAAGAAAATTCTAAATGGGATCACAAAGAGTTGGACATGCCTGGAAAACAACTGAAAAAAATAATCAGATGACCTCTAAGATCCCTTGTAGCTCTGCATCTATAATCCTATGATCTCTGCTGTCCCTAAGTTACCAACAGAACTAATAATGGCTTTTTATGATATCCTTCCTCCCAAGTTGTAATGAGTATGGCAACATGAAAGAAAGGAATGTGGAGGGAATGTGGAGGGAGGCCTGAGAGTCAGGAGGTGTGAGTTTTAATTCCAGCTCTATCAATACCTCTCTTTAGGTCTCAGTTTCTCCCTCTGTGAAATAACTGAGTAGAATTTAGTTATCTTCAGCCCTGTAAGTCTTCTTGACTCAAAGGGATGAATAAGAATAGGCTTGATGGGGGATACATTTTTGAGACAGGAAAAATTAAACCCCAGAGATGGCCAGACACCAAATAGATGTTTTATAAATCATTATTGAATCTCACACAGAGAAATTGGATACAGTCTCTCAGCTACTGGAACACTTTGAGCAAGAAGCTTCCTCAAATCCTTCATTTCTTTGGCCAACCAGACTTCCTCTCTGTAGAGCTTTAACCTCGAAGCCCCAGTTCACTAAAAAATTCAGAGTTTCTATATACTGAGACTTCAGCTATTGGGACACTCTAACTTAGGGCCCTAGATTGAGAGCTGGAAGAATCCATTCCTTTCATTTTGCAGTTGAGGTGGGCACTGAGATAATGACTGACTCATTCAGGGTCACACAGTCAAGTTGTATCCATCAGGGCTTGTACCCAGTCTTCCTGATACTAACGCTGATTTTCTATCCACTATATGACAGTGTCTCTTCTTGGCCATTGTAGACACTATAATCCTCCTCTTATTATCAGGTATTCCATATGGATGGGTCATGGGGTGCAATGCCCATTACGAGGACCACCAGAAGAGTAAACTAATTCCCACTGCTGGAATGGCTGAAAAAACTGTGGTATATAATTTGTAATTGAATACTATTGCACTTTAAGAAATGACAAGCAGGATGATTTCAGAAAAATCTGAAAAGGCTGAAGAGGAGAAAGAAGGAAATACAGACAGATTTAGAAACATAGATATCAGAAAGAGGAGAGGTTCACAGAAAAGGTGGGGAGAGAAAGGAGATAAGAGAGGGAGAGAGAGAGAGGAAGGAGAGAAACAAACAGATGGACAAATAGATGGAGGGAGAGAAGAAGGAAGAAAGGGATAAAGAGGGGAGAAAAGATTGAGAGAGAAAGAGAGAGAGATTGAGAGAGAGAAAGAAAGAGAGAGAGAGAAGGAGAGAGCAAGAAAACTCTCAGCCCCTTCCCCCCTTGCCTAATTCACAATAAATAAAAATGAGTCCATTTCTTGGAGCTGACACTATGCATTGAGTTCAAGGGGGGAGGAGAGCAAGAGTAGAATTAGAGGCTAGGGGATAGCCTGGGCCCAGCCCCTCCTTCACTACACTCTCAGGACTACCAGACAACATCTGGAAAAGTATGGGATTCCCCAACAAATCCTCAAGAGTATCTCGGGTTTCTCTGCTCCCCAAGGAGTTGACTGTCCCCTTGCCCTGGCCTCCTCACTTTGCTCTGAAGTCCAAACAAACCATAAACACATGAAAGCCTGAGATGTCCATCCCCCCCCATGGTTATGACAGGCCTACTGCTGGGGAGCTTCCTCAAAAGGATGGGGGAGAGGCAGGGACCTACCCAGAATAACAACATTTTCAAGGGAATGAAATAAGACATGATATATCTGAGGAACAGGAGTTCGGTGCCCCAGATCAGGAATAAGGAGACTTCAAATCTCAACTGGGTTCAGGTGCTTCTATCTTCAATGCCAAGTCAAGGATCCATATTTATTAAACATCTACAAATTTGGTTCAATTCTACATACATTAAGCACCTATTATATACCAGGCACAGTGTTTGATGATATCTATGTAAGACAAAATAAAAATGTTTGTCTTCAAATAATTTACATTGTCCTGGGGTAGGGGCAAGCTATATAATGAGTACAGATGCAAGTATGACTGAGGCTGGCAATGGGGAAGCACAGGAGACTGGTAGCATGTAATATACATAATATCCTCAGCCTGCTGCACATCTATATGGAGATTTCAGAGCCTGCTTTTGAAAAATGTATGGTGATGCATAATGGAAAAGAGTGTTCTCCTTGATTCAGAACATGCACAGGTGTCTTTTAATTGGTTCTTATCAGCTTACTGAGGAGTGATGACAATGATTTAATTGGTTGCTAAGATGAGATAGAGCACCCTTACAAAGGCATGAACAAATAAAGTTTCCCTCCATTCCCTGATGGCTTTTTAATGAGAAGGTAGAAAAATCACTGTGGGTCTCTGGATGAGGGAGGGACTTCTGACTCTCTCTCCTACCTGGACTGCCATGTGCCTGTGAATGCATGGGACCTCTGTTTCTTCAACTCTTTATTTAATCTTTCCCTGACATTAGGTGAATAACTACTGGAAATGGAGCAGAGCAGTTCAAAAACGTGTGAATTTCAAAAGCTTGGAAGAGCTATTGGGGATCAGCAACTGAAGACCATGACAGAGTCTACTAGGGGCTGTAGTCACCAAGAAGTGTGAAGTCTACTCTGAGGAGTGACCTCTTTGACCATTCTAACAGTGTCAGCCATGATAACATGTTCTGCAAGCAAAGGAATGACTCGTCCATCACTATGCATCACCTAGGAGTGAACTTGAAGAGAAGAATGTGGCAATAACCTTAGGTTTGAGCCCACTTTCTCCAAAACTTGGGGTGATAGAGAAGAGCATTCTCCCAGATTCCAAAGACTGAGTCCCTATTATGCAGGTCCTGTTATGCTTTTGTATGTACTTATTATATTGCCAAATAGAATGTAAGCTACTTGATGGCAAGGAGGTTTATTTACCTTTACTTTTACTGTAACTGCTCAGTAATTATCCTTTGTAAAAAACTCAGTGTGTAAGTGTTACACAAGGAAATGCAAAATATATATACATTGTATAGCTATAATAACACATACAGCATGTATATATACATATATAATAATATATTCATAATAACATAAAGTAGGAATGAGGAAGAGAATGTTAATAACTGGGGGGAATTGGAAAAAATCTCAAACAGGAAGAAACTAGAAATTATTTGTGGTAGAGGTGAGGAGGGAATGCAATCCAATAATGGGAGACCTCTTAGACAAAAGCATGGAAGTAGGAGATGTAATATTGTTTATTCAGCTCCATCATAAAAACTATTTTCCCTTTTGATGTTTCACTTTGCTCCTTTGTAAAATGAATGGATTAGATGTTTTTAGAATCTCCTCTAGCTTCAACACTCTATGGTTCTATGGTTCCACGAGACAAACAAGAATAGTATAAAACAGCAAGACTCTGGGCACATCACTTCCTAGGACTCGGTTTCTTTATTTGTAAAATGAGGGGATTAAATCCCTTTTAACCATGAATTCAGTTGTTTTTTTTTTGTTTGTTTGTTTGTTTTAATAGTTGTCAGAGCTGAGATTCCAAACCAAATTTTCTTGATTTCAGGGCCAATGTTCATGGAAACTGACTGGAACAGGGTTCAAATTCTACATCTGACATTTGGGGAAAATCCCTTAATCTCCCTGAGCCTCAGTTTTCTGTCTCAGTTTTCTGTAAAATGGGTGTATGCGTGGGTGGTCTAGATGATCTCTGAGGTTCCTTCCAGTTCAAAATCTAACTTCCTATCTGCATTGTACCAAATCCAGAGTTCTTTCTATGCTATCCCTCAAAGTACTAGGTGCTTCCACTATATTCTTGTCATGAATTTGAAAAACTCCAGAGGGTAATTTTTTTCCAGGGAATATTTTTGAAAGCGACCTGTGGGGAAATGAGAATTTTGAGCAGATCAATTCCCAATATGTTTTCATAAAACAAAGTTAGATCAGTTTCTCTAAGAGTTTTGCAATTTCCTAGAAGTAAATGCACTCAGCAACCAACAATACATGGCCTTCTACCACAGAGGAGTGGATATCCTTACCAAATATGTTTCATTAAATGTAACCCAATGTCTTCAAACTTATGAAAATATCCCAAAGATTCCCCTGAAATGTCATCTTTTTGCAGATTCGGGCATCATAAGAAAGAGCCTTTATCATTAGTATAAAGGGAGTCACTCCATTTCCCAGGTCTATATTCCTTCCAATTCCAGAATGTATGTCAAGTATAACTGTGGCTATCCCATTTACATATGTGTTGGGATAGTTAAGGATGTCAGCCACTTCTAGAGATACACACACATACATAAACATAAACATACATGCACATACACACACACACACACTCAACACTGAAGTAGTAGGCACTTTAGGATCATACAGCAAAACCCAACTATTCCTTTCCTCCTCTTCCTCCTCCTGCTTACTGCTTCTCTTCTTTTTTTATCCTCTTCTTCCTCCTCCTCCTTTTTCTTCTTCTCCTCCCCTTCCTCCTTCTCTTCTTCCTTCTCTTTCTTCTCTTCCTTTTCCCACTTCTTCCTCCTTTTCCTCCTCTTTCTTTTCCTTCTTCCTCCTCCTCCACAGACCTGGCAATAGAGAGGTATTACAGAGTTATTTTAAAATTTCATAAGAAAGATTTGGCCATTGAGCTGCCTGCTCAGTAGACTTTAAAAAGGTGCTTTTGTTTAGTCATTTCAGTTATGGACCTGAGATGGGAAAAAAATCTAACTGACCCTTGGCCTTTTGCTATTTCACAAAAGGACAGGTGATTTCTACCCCATCTTCTCTGGACACTGTTGATGGTAGTTAGGAAGTTAGGGGATGAGGAGGAGAGTGAGGAGAAAAAAATCATGAGAATTATGATTCCCTCAAAACCAGACTTGTTCTGAATTTGCCAAAACCCATTTGGGTTTTTTTTTTTTGGCAAAGATTCTGGAGTAGTGTGACATTTCCTTCTCCAATTCCTTTCACAGATGAGGAAACTGAAGCAAATGGGGTTAAATGACAGCTAGGAAGTGTCTGAAGCCAAATTTAAACTCAAGAAGATGGTCCAGGACTCTCTCCACTGTGCCACCTAGTTGCCCATTAAAAGGGTAGTTCCTCCCTAGAAAATCTACCATGTAACTCTCTTTGAGATATCCTATGAGAGATTTCCAGCAGAAATGACTGCTGCTTTCCCTTGGTAACTACAGTAGGAATTTAACTAGATATCATTGGTCCTTTAGGTGCCTTTTCTGCTTTGGATGTGTACAATTTTCCCCTGAGCACAGGTGACCAAACTGCAATCTCAAGATGTATCTTTGCAAGTAAACTTGTAAGTATGAGAGGTTGGGAGCTCCCGGGTCCCTCAGTGAGTGCCAGCTACACTCTGGGAGGTGCTCTCTACAATTCTTACAGTACTTGAAGGAGAAGACTACTGATGAGAGAGCATCCCAATTTCTGGGCTGGTTTGTCAGAAATATGGATTTTCTTTATATTCTTATGCCCACATAATGTATGGAGTAACAATAATAATGATAAGTCCTGTGATTTCATATGAGAAGACTCTGTTTACATATGAGAAGACTCACTTTACAAATACAGCCCTTAAAAATATTGCCCCAAGAAATCAGAATGTTTTGTCCAGGGCACATAGCTAGTATTTAGAAGAAACACTATTTCTTGTTCCTGAGGCTGGCTGTCCATCCTCTTCAACACATTGTCTCTCATAACTAGAATAAATAATTAAAAAATATAAAGTAAGACAACAGCAATAATAATAACTTCCACTTTTGGGGGGTTTACAAAGTATTCTTGGGGCAGCTAGGTATTACAGTGGATAGAACTCCAGTCCTGGAGTCAGGAGAACCTGAGCTCAAATCAGAAACTTAACTAGCTGTATGACTATGGACAAGTCATTTAACTCCAATTACTCAAAAAAGTGTGTTTTATTTTTTCAATACAACCACTCTCTTTATACTGATGAAAAAGGTTCTTTTTTATGATTTCCAGATCTACTGAGCTAAGTAACGCAAGCTTTGTTCATGGTTACAAATAATGTCAGAGCAGGATGAACTATTGTACCCACTGAAATTAAACATCCTAAATGCAGAGGTAAATATACTCAATGCATATTTGTATAATGGAAAGGAAAGAAGAGGACAAAGGAAAGGGAAGGAAAAGAGAAGCAGGGAAAGGGAGGCAGAGGGGAGGGAGAAGAGAAGAGGGTAGATGAGATAGGATGAGGGAGGGGCAGGGAATATGATAGTGATGGCAGCAGAACTGGGTCCAATAATTACTTAGGCGTAGAAGGATTTCAGATGATTGATTCTCTAGTCATCCACTAGGTAAAGCAGCTGGCAAATTCAGATCAAATCTGGTTTTTAGATAATCATAACTCCCACCCATTTTTCCCTCACTTTCCTCATCTTCCCCTCCTAACTCCCTAACCACCACTAGCATTATTCACAGAAGAGTGGGACAGAAATCACCAGCTCTTTGTGAAATGGTAAGAGGCCAAGAGACAAGGATAAACTAGATTCTTTTTCCACCTCAGATTCAAAAATTGTAGCCCAATGATCTATCCAAAAGGGATCTTCTATGATCAGCAGGATGATTTCAGAAAGGCTGGAGAGACTTATATGAACTGATGCTAAGTGAAGTAAGCAGAACCAAGAGAACATTGTACACAGCAACAAGAAGATTATGTGATGATCAATTCTGATGGATGTGACTTTTCAACAGCAGCCAGAGAGAGGGCTGTGGGGATTGAGTGTAGATCACAACATAGTATTTTCACTCTTTTTATTACTGTTTGCTTGCTTTTTGTTTTCTTTCTCATTTTTTCCCTTTTTGATCTGATTTTTTTCTTTTTTTTCTTTCTTTTTTTTAATTAAAACTTTTTATTGATAAAACATATGTATGGGTAATTCTTCAACATTAACCCTTACAAAGCTTTCTGTTACAAATTTTCCCCCTACTCCCCACCCCTCCCCTAGATGACAGGAAGTCCACTACATGTTAATTATGTTAAAATACTTGACAAATCAAATATATGTGTACATATTTCCACACATCATTTTTGTGCAAGAAAAATCTTATCTACAAGAAAAAAAATCAGAGAAAGGAAACACAATGCAAACAAACATCAATTGAGAGCATGAAAATGTTATGTTGTGGTCTATATTCACATCCCTCTCTCTGGATGTATATGGCTTTCTTCACTGAACAATTGGAACTGGTTTGAAGCATTTCATGTTGAAGAGAGCCATGCCCATCAGAATTGATCATCATATAGTCTTGTTGTTGCTGTATATAATGATCTCCTGGTTCTGCTCATTTCACTCAGCATCAGTCCATGCAAGTCTCTCCAGGCCTCTCTGAAATCATCCTGCTGGTCATTTCTCATAGAACAATAATATCCATAACATTTATATACCATAGTTTATTCAGCCACTCTCCAATTGATGGGCATCCCTTCAGTTTCCAGTTTCTAGCCACTGCCAAAAGGCTGCCACAAACATAGTTGTACATGTGGGTCCCTTTCCCTCTTTAAGATCTCTTCTTTGGGATATGGGCCCAATAAAAACACTGCTGGGTCAAAGGGTATGCACAGTTTGATAACTCTTTGAGCATAGTTCCAAATTGCTCTCCAGAATGGCTGGATCCGTTCACAGTTCCACCAACAATGTATTTTGATCTGACTTTTCTTGTGCAACATGATAGTTGTGGAAATATGTATAGAAGAATTGCATGTGTTTAACTATACTGGATTATTTGACATCTAAGGGAGGGAGTGGGGAGGGAAAAAATTTGGAACACATTTGCAAGGGTGAATATTGAAAACTATCTATGCATATATTTTGAAAATAAAAAGCTTTAATAAAAGAGAGAGATCTTCTAAAAGGGGAGTTAGGTGGTGCAGTGGATAGAGCACCAGCCCTGGAATCAGGAGGACCTGAATTCAAATCCAGCCTCAGATATACTTACTAGTTGTGTGCAAGTAACTTTCGGCAAGTAACTTAATCCTGTTTGCTTCAGCTTCCTCATCTATAAATGAGCTGGTGAAAAAATGGCAAACAACTCCAATATCTTTGCTAAAAAATCTTAATATGGGGGTCTTAGAGAGTCAGACATGATTTAAGTGACTCAACAACAAAAGTTCATCAGAGATCTGAACATCCTATTCATTCCATCGAGCCACCTCCTGTCTATCCCACAGACTGGGACCAGTCTTGAGTTTCAGAACCCCAAGATCAGCCCTTCCACTAATAAACTCTTTTCAATCCTCTTTCATAATTGCTATATGGTTTTTAGGAAAGTATTTTCCCCTTTCTGGGCCCCAAATGCTTCTTCCATCAAATAAGGAACTTGAACCAAATATATTCTCTACCCACTGTGACATTCTATGATTTTAAAATACTTTTGACTGAAAACAGTCAAAAGACCTACCATTAAATCTTGTCTCTGTCACTATTTGTGTGGCCTTAGGCAAGCTAATTCACGTCTCTGAGACTCAGTTTCTTCTCCTGTAAAATGAAGGCATTGGATTTGATGTCAGCTGAGACCCCTTCTAACTTTGATCCAATACTTCTAACATTCTGGCATTCTGTGACTGTCCTGACAACTCTGGAAAACCAGCAACAGGCGATGAAGAATGGCCCCGTTTGGTTAGGCAGAGAAGAAAACCCCCCTCAATGTCTGGAAAGATCCAGTCACCTCAGATGAAATGTAAGCTCACCACAAGACAAAAAGCGTACTGTCTCTCGGCCCAGCTGCCGGGCGACATACTGGATATTTATGATGGGGCAGGTAGTTTAAGAAAACAGAGACCTTCCACTGGAGACCCCTGCTCCCCAGCCCTTGCCGGGCACCCGGGTTAGAAAAGTTCAGGCACTAATTAAATCTGTACCGGACACTGTTCCACTGAGGGCCGGACTGTAATGCTAAGAGGATGTTAATGTGCATTTTAAATATTTATTATAACTGAGGTAGGTTATGAAAACAGACATTTCTCCTTTCAACACTCTATAACGTCAGATTTAAAGGTTTGTCTTGGGCTCTGAGTGATTTCACAGCAGTTGTCAGGGGCTGGGAGGCCCATTCATCACATTCTCAGCGAGGGACCCCGCCGGACAGTGAAAGATTAGAGGGCTGATTTATGGAGCCCGGGTGAAAAAAAATGTTGTTCTAACTGGCGGCTGGGTGCAGATTCGTGCACACCTGTCTCTGTGTTGGGAGTAAGGGGTTTGTGCTCAAGCCTGGAGCCCCCACCATCCTGGGTTCCAGCCGTGAAGCCAGCCAAAGTCCCGCTTCTTGTTGGCAGCCCACACTTCTGCTGGAAGCCCCTACCCACTCTGGGTGGGCCCTTTGGCAGAGGTTGCAGGCAGCTACTGGCCCCAGATAGAAAAGCACGCGTCCAGGAAGCCTGGGAACAGTTGGAGCCTGGAAGACAGTAAATGGGAATGATTGGTTTCCAGATGTTTCCCTGCTGGGGGCTGATGGATAGCAGATTCAAGCATGCCCAAAGGCTGCCCACCCCTTGTCCCCCACAGGTCCCTTCAGTTCCCTGTAGAGGGTTTGGGGGTGCTGTTAGGGTTCTGGTCTGTTGGTTCTAGAACCAAGGCACCTGTTGACACTTCTTTTACAATCTGGGTTATGGGAGGAGAAAGGGGATATAGACCCTAGGAAAGACAAGCATCCTTAGACAATCTAGGGACAAAGGATTGGGGGGAAATCTCTAAGGAGAGTCAGGAAAGTATCAGATAGATAGAAGTCAAAAACCCTGAGGTCCAGTCCAACTAACTAGCTGTGTTACTTTTGGGAAGCTTTGCCCTTCTGGGGGCTCGTCTCCTCATCTTTGGAAATGTGGAAAGAGTGCTAAATGTCAAATCTAGTGCTTTAAGTCAGGAGAGATGGATTAAAATCCTGCCTTCAATTCCTACTATCTATGTGACTAAGGGAAAATCATTTGGATTTTCTGGATTCTCAGTTTCTCTAGCTATAAAATAGGGATAACATACTTTCAATGAGTAGAAACAATGGAATTTAGCACAAATTTAGCTTAATAAAATTAAGCAATCAATTAAAATAAAAAGCTAACAGATGGCCCACTTTCTCTCCTATTCTCCAGGGACACTATCCCATTTGAACTTCACAGTCTGGTTCAATTTTGCTCTCAGTTTCAGAGTTAGTAGCTTCAGTAAGAACTTTGGGATATCACAGAATCTGTGTTTCCTCCAACCCCATGGAGTCTTGTTTCCTAAGTCAGAGGTCTCTTTTCTCCAGGCCTGATTCAAATGAATTTGTCTTCAAAAGTTGATTTGTGATATAAGAAATGATAAGCAGATGAATTTCAAAAAATCCTGGAAAGACTTACATGAATTGATGTTGAGTGAAGTGAGCAGAACCAGAAGAACACTGTAGCAAAATGATTAACTGTGATTGGCTTAGCTCTTCTCAGCAATATAATGATCCAAGACAGTTCCAAAAGAAATGTGATGGAAAATGTTGTCTCATCCAGAGAAAGAAGTATGGAGTCTGAATCAGCAGACCACAGCATGCAATTTTTAATTTTTTTGGGTTTTTTTTTGTTGTTGTTGTTAGTAGTAGTAGTTTTTCACTTTTGTTCTGATTCTCCTTTTACAATGTGATGAATGTGGAGAAACATTTAATATGATTGCACATATCTAACCTATATCAGATTGCTTGCCATTTTGGGGAGGCGATGGGAAGTAGGAAGGGAGAAAGCTTTCTTCACCTCTTCCCTGGATCATTATAAAAGTCTCTTAATTGATCTCCCTGCTTCCGTTCCATTCTCCTGCCCCAAACAATCTTCCAAAGAGTTGCCAGAATAATCTTCCTAATAATCCCTTCCAAACTATGCCCAAAAGACTATCAAAATGTGAATACCCCAAGATGGCGAACTGCAGACAGCTTTCTCTGTGAACTCCTTTGGGACCTTCCCTCAGACCCAGACAAAGTGAGCCTTCGAACTGGTTTTTGAGTGAAGGCTCCGCCAAACATTTGGACTACAACGCACTTCTATCAAAAATCTACCTTGAAAGAACTCCGGAGAAGGTTAGCCTCAGGGGAAATCGGCCACTGGTCGCAATCAGACTCCAGCCCGGGCAGAAGTCAGGGCTGCGATAGAGGGGCGGATTTAAGGCACCCAGGAAGCCCCTGGGAGACGCCTGGGCCACTTTGCTCTGCTTGCAGGCAGGTGCTTTGGCAGATCTGCCTTTGGTAAAGGGTGGATCGAGAGCAGCTGAAAACTTGGTCCTAGTGCGAATCTAGCCCGACCAGCCTCAGACCGGAAGTCAACTCGGCAAACTGCCCCAGGGCAAATATAAATTGTTGCAGTTTTCTCGGCTTTTGACCAATATCCCAACTTTAAATCATGAGCAAGAAGCAGAAGAGAGCTCTCACCATAGAAAGCTTTTACGGAGAAAAAATAGAACAGTCCCCAGATCCTGACATTATGAAAACAATCCCAGATGAAGCCACAAAGGCAGACTTAAGTTGGTCTCCCTTTCAGAAGGCTTACCTGGATGATTGCATTAAGAATCTCAAAAGAGAGCTAGAAGAAGAATGGGGAAATAAATTGAGATCAGGGCAACAGAAATATCAAAAACTGGAAAATAGGACTGGTGAATTGGAAAAAGAAAACAGTTCATTGAAAAACAAAATTGGTGAATTGGAAAAAATCACCAATTCACTGGAAAATAAAAATGATGAACTGAAAAACAAAATTGGTGAATTGGAAAAAGACAACAATTCACTGAAAAACAAAATTGGTGAATTGGAAAAAGACAACAATTCACTGAAAAAATAAATCTGGCAAAATGGAAAAAGAATGCATTGAATCAAGAAACTCAATTGGCCAGCTACAAAAGGAGCTAAAAAACATAACTGAAGGAAATAATACTTTAAAAATTAAAATTGAACAAATAGAAGTAAATGACTCAATAAGACTTCAAGAATCAGTTAAACAAAAACAAAAAAATGAAAAAATAGAAGAAAATATGAAATATCTCCTAGGAAAAACAACTGACTTGGAAAACAGATCCAGGAGAGACAATTTAAGGATTATCGGACTCCCTGAAAGCCACGATGAAAAAAAGAACCTGGATGCTATCTTCCAGGAAATCATGAAAGAGAATTGCCCTGATGTTTTAGAATCAGAAGGCAAAATTAGCATTGAAAGAATTCACCGATCACCTCCAGAAAGAGACCCCAAAATTAAAACCCCAAGGAATATCGTGGCCAAATTTCAGGACTATCACACCAAGGAAAAGATATTGCAAGCAGCTAGAAAGAAACAGTTCAAATACCGAGGAACTGTCATTAGAATTACACAGGATCTGTCAGCTTCCACTTTAAAGGATCAAAGGGCCTGGAACCAGATATTCCGAAAGGCAAAAGAACTTGGATTACAGCTCAGAATAAGTTATCCAGCTAGAATGAGCATCATCTTCCAGGGAAGAAGATGGTCATTCAATGATACAAGAGAATTTCACCTATTTCTAATGAAAAGACCTGATCTGAACAAAAAATTTGACCTCCAAGTAGAGAACTCAAGAGAAGCATAAAAAGGTAAAAAGGAAGACTCTTGAGAACTATATTTCTACTATATGTATCCTTTAAAGAATGACAGTATAATTTGATTTTTCTTTGATAATAATGGAAAAGAAATTAGAGGTGGAAGGGATACCATACTGAAAAAGAAAAAGGGGGGAGGGGGGAAAGGAGGCAAAATAAAGTAAAAATTAAGGAGGTAAAATAAGGCAAAATCTCATAAAGAGACATAGAAGATCTAATATAATTGAGGGAAAGAAGGGAGGGCGATGAGTATTGTGTAAACCTTACTCTCATTAGATTGGACTCTAAGAGAGTATATCAGACACATTTGGCTTCAAAGAAAGCACTGACCCTCCTTGTGGGAAGGTAGGAGGGAGGGGAGAAAAGGAAAGGGATAAACTAATAGAAGGATTAGGGGAAAGGTATAAAGGGGAGGGAGGGACTCTAAAGGGAGGAGGATTATTGGTGGGAGGTGGTCATCAAGAGCAAAGTACTGGGGAGGGGGGAAGGGAGAGAGGGGAAAGGGAAGAGAAAATCATAACTCTGGGTAAATAAGATGGCAGGGAATACAGATGTAGTTATTTTAACTGTAAATGTGAATGGGATGAACTCTCCCATAAAACGGAAGTGGGTAGCAGACTGGATTAAAAGCCAGAATCCTACAATATGTTGTTTACAAGAAACACATCTAAAACATAGAGATACATACAGAGTGAAGGTAAAGGGCTGGAGCAGAATCTTCTATGCTTCAGGTAAACAAAGAAAGGCAGGGGTAGCAATCCTTATCTCGGATCAAGTAAAAACAAAAATAGATCTAATTAAAAGAGATAAGGAAGGAAACTACATTTTACTAAAGGGTTCCATAGACAATGAAGCAGTATCAATACTTAACATATATGCACCAAGTGGTATAGCATCCAAATTCCTAGAGGAGAAGTTAAGAGAGATGCAAGGAGAAATAGACAGCAATACTATACTAGTGGGAGATCTCAACCTTGCTCTCTCAGAAAGAGATAAATCAAATTCCAAAATAAATAAGAAAGAAGTTAGGGAGGTTAACAAAAGGCTAGAAAAGTTAGGTATGATAGATCTCTGGAGGAAATTGAATGGTGATAGAAGGGAGTATACTTTTTTCTCAGGGGTTCATGGAACTTATACAAAAATTGATCATGTGTTAGGGCATAAAAACCTCAAAATCAAATGCAGAAAAGCAGAAATAGTAAATGCATCCTTCTCAGATCATGATGCAATAAAACTCACTTGTAATATAAGGCCAGGAGAAAATAGACCACAAGTTAATTGGAAATTAAATAATCTAATCCTGAAGAATGAATGGGTGAAAGAGCAAATTATAGACACAATCGAAAATTTCATCCAGGAGAATGACAACAATGAGACAACATACCAAAATTTGTGGGACACGGCTAAAGCGGTTATAAGGGGTAATTTTATATCTTTAGATGCTTACTTGTGTAAAACAGAGAAAGAGAAGATTAATGAACTGGGCTTACAATTAAAAAAGCTAGAAAAAGACCAAATTAAAAACCCTCAATTAAATACCAAATTGGAAATTCTGAAAATTAAAGGGGAGATCAATAAAATTGAAAATAAGAAAACTATTGAATTAATAAATAAAAGTAAGAGTTGGTTTTATGAAAAAAA
>JAJPUD010023690.1:0-19661 GCA_023553655.1 Myrmecobius fasciatus
TTTTTTTTTTTTTTTTTTTACAATATTTTGTCCTTAAAAGTTGTGTTTTTAATGTTGAGCATCACAAGAGCTTTGTATCCTTTGACACAAATCATGGCATGTAATTTAGTAGAGGATCATGTGACCTGTTCCAGCCTTGGGTTCCATCTCTGTAAAATGAGGAAGTTAGCCTGGCTGACCCTCTCAAGGTCCCTTCTAGTTAAAAGCCTATGAAACTGTGAGCATTTCTTCCTAGTTTCTCTGTTCTTTAGGCCAGTGAGGAAGGTAGATTTGCAATAGGAAGTGGCACAGATTACTGAATGTGTGTCCTTCTTCCTTTGTTTGATTCTTGTTATTTGCCCTTTCTGGAAGAGAACCATGACCTCAGGGAAGTGATGCCATCACATACGAGTGAATTGGATTTGAGTGAGACAGGGCTGTGCAAGGTCACCTGCCTCATTTTCTCCTCCTTTTCTTCTAGTGGTCAGATAGAGATCAGGATGATTAGAGATGGTCCAGGACACAGTGGGAGATCTTGGCCTCTTTAAACTGAGGTTTTTTACAGGTCTCAGCTTGACTGAGGCCTCACCCATTCAGTGATATGCCTCCTTTCTTTCTTCTGTTCTTCACATATTGGATCCCTTGACAGTTCAGTGATCTGTCTTTTACTTTGGTTACAGAAGGCTATGCTTATTCATCTACAGCAGTATTAAATACCCCCCAGTTTGGTACTCCTTTCCTCCTGAGTTCTCCAGATATGTTATAGCTAAATCTGGACTTGTTTATGGTAAAGAAGAGGCAACTAAGTGGTGCAGTGGATAGAGCACTAGCCATGGAGTCAGGAAGATTCATCTTTGTGGGTTCAAATTCTGCTTCAGATACTTAGATCTAATGTGTTCTGTGATCCTGGCCACTCCGTTTCTTCATTTGTAAAATGAGCTGGAGAAGAAAATGGCCACAGTATCTTTGCCAAAAAGACTCCAACGGGGTCATGAAGAGCTGGATGTGACTGAAAAATGAATGAACGACATATGGTATAGAAGAGGAAAATGATTAATATGATCCTGATTATTCAGTTGATACATGCGCCACCTATGCATCTAATCTCTTCTGAATGTCTAAAAATCTCTACCAGAATGGATCTGAACAGTTCCTGTTTTACTAAGTTTGTAAAAATGGAACTGAAATGCTTAATTGCAGCCAGGATACTAATGAATTCCAATTTGATTGCTGAACAGAATGAATGGACAAATGAATGATTAAAAGAAAATCTCATTTATTGAGTGTTTGACTCTTCATTTTGCAAAACTCTGCAATATTCTGAGAATGGAATTTTGAAAAAAGTGAAAGTCTCTGCACTCAAAGTGCTTTTTTTGGCACTTAGGGTTAAGTGACTTGCCCAAGGTCATAAAGCTAGGAAGTGCTTTTGTTTTAATACCACATTCTAATTAGGCAGCTAGATGGTATAATAGATGGAATGTTGAACTTGGGTTGAGGGAGTTGTGAATTCAAATTTTACCATTGTGACCCTAGGCAAGTCACTGAAGATTTTTCAGCCTTAGTGTGCTCATCTGTAAAATGTAAATGGTAATACCTGTAGAGCCAGCCTAACAAGGTTGTTAATATAAAGGCCTTGGAAAGCCTTCAGATGTCATAATAATGTGAGTATTCACCTGAGGAAAATAATCTTGGTTTCATTGTGATGTCTAGTTTTGCCAGATGACTTATTTTGAAGTTAGAAGTGTCATAGAAAGAAAAAAAGGCAAAGACTAGAAAAGACTGATAGGACTGATGAAATAGAGGGGAATTTGTCAATATCTCTAACTAGACGCTCAATTGAAGAAACAATAACGTGATCTCAGAAGGGGGTGTTTTAATATTGAAGATTCTACCTGGGAAATAAGCTGTAAATAGTACCAAGCTAGTTAGACTTCAGGGACTTCATTAGAGAAGGGTTTAACCCCATCATTAGTTCAGGGATGTTAGCTGAAAAATAAATAACTTGGGGGAAAAATAAATAACTTTCAGAAAGGCAAACACAGGTGACAACCATTATCAATGAGCTGCTATTATTCATACAAGAGTACTACTAATATAGAAATAAAGTTATAGTTGGGATTTACCTGGGGCACATGCCAATAAAATGGTTCCGTTTTTATGCATAGGAACTATTTGTTTTTCAAAAATCATAGCATGGTCACCCTGGAGCTCTATACAGAGGGAGTAATACAGTTTTTATTTTGACATCATTCATTTACAACCTATGATATCAGTCTTTCTGATGATCTGGAATAGGGACCAGAAGGAAGGTTCCTGCCTACTAACCCCTGATACTATCACATGTCTATAGTGCTCTGAGGTCTCAAAGTCACTTTCTTGACAATAACACCAAAAAATGAACTGAGCTGATATTATTATCCTTATTTCACAGATGAGTAAACCAGAGCATTGAAGTTACTTGCTCACATCCCTTTGCTTGAAATGAATAAGATAACTTTGTCCCGTTCATTACTTTTTTTATAGCCACTCTAATTCTCTGATGCTCTCTTGATGAATTTCTATAAGCTCTCAGAGAAAACGTGTAATGCACACTCTGTGTGATTTTTCACATGGAATAATTATTCATAAGCAGTGTGACAGTTTTAAAAATCTTTAAGGCAAACACATAAATGTATCTTTCTGCAACTATAGAAGACTTAAAAATGAAATATTACTTGAACTTGGGAAGCAGTATATTGAGAAAGAAGGGTCATGTATATTATCTCTTTTCTTATAAGATTTTATAAGTGAAAATCACTTGACCTTGACCCCACAATGAAAGGCTCAAAGACCTAGAGCTAAAAAGAATCTTAAGAGACCATCTGATACATACCCCATTTTATGGATAAGCAAACCAAGGCCCAAGAAAATATAGCAATGAGCCCAAAGACACACAAGTGTCATAGCAGAGCTTCCATTTGAACCTAGGTCCTCCAGCTTAAAAGCTAGCCTTCTTTACACTGCTCTGTGCCACCTGCTTATTCTAACATCTCATTGCCCTAGCAACTGTTTTAGACAGCCATAAAGTAAGGTGTTCTAATTCAATGACTGTCTCCCTTCTCCTTTTCCCTTTCTATTTCTCTTTCCCTCTACGTTTTTCTCTAATTTTCCCAGTTAATAGCTTCAATAAACATGACATAAACCTTTATTTTGAAATGTACTCTACAGATAGCATGGTATAAGTGGGTAGAGGGCTACCTTCAGAATCAGGAAAATGGGTTTAAGTTTGCACTGACACATGTTGGCTGTATAATTCTAAGCAGCCTCTTAACCTCCAAGTAACCCAGGTAGCTCTTTAAGACTATAAATTGCAAAGCAGGTATCAATATTTATGGATACATTGAATTTCTCACCAAGAGCTCCCTAAACTATGGAAATAACTTGTGTGATAAAAATAATAATTTTCTTTTTTGAGAATACCATTTCCTGTGAACAACTCTTATTTTCAAAATATATATTACAGCTAACTAAAATATAAACTATAAAACAGATTAAATGATGAATAAAATAATATCTATCAGTGTATTACTAACCAACTCTGAGAAGTACATTAATTTGTTATTAATACACTGGTAGATTCTAAATTACTGTCTGGTATGAAACTTTGGACATAAGCATTAAATACAGGGATGGGAACAGGGGAGAGAAAAGAAAGAAAAACAGCAGCAGGAACTAGAAATAATTAATTGCATTCTCATGAATTTATGCCTTGCTCAAACAGATTTTTGGAATACTTTTCAAAGTAAAAAAATATAGCATTACTTTCATTATTATTGCTTTCCTTTTTTGAAGAACTCTGGGTTTGTATGTTGATCACTGGTGGAGCATAAAGGGAAGATATCCCATGAACAGTTCTGTACAGCTAGAGATGTGGGAATTTTAGAGATTCAAAGTCAAAACTAATTGAACAAAGTGTTATATCCCTCAATTACTTTGTGTAGTTGAGGCAAAACAAAGATGGAGGGGGCATGAGGCTGAATGAATAATCTACATGATTGTATTTCTGTGTAGCCTTGATTTCTCAAATAAAATTATTCAGCTAGAAGTTGACAAGTATTTGTCCAATTTATAGTCATATCAGTGCTAGAAATCTTATTATGAAAGATGGAACTGGTGTATGAAGTATGGCTATTTAGAATGTATTTACATTTGAATTTAAAATTGTCAAATACCTGTTCCCATTGAGGCTATCAGGATATTACATGTAGGCAGCAGGTCGATGGCACAGTAGATAGAGCACCGGCTCTGAGTTCAAATTCAACCTCTGGCACTTGACACTGACTAGCCATATGACCTTGAGCACCTCACTTAACCCTGATTGCCTTGCCAAAAACAAAATCTTACTTGCACAGTAGTATGGTTATCCTTGAAAGAGCACAAATATTTTTCTTCAAGGTATCTATTAGTATACTTAAGATTACCCTCCATTGGCAGGTGGTTGGGCAACTAGCATTTTCTTTTGCAATTTGCACATAAGACATTCAAATGCTATGTAACATTTATGAAATGTTGTAATGACTATTCCATGTGTTTATTTTTTAAAAGGAGACAAGATAGATCTCCATTTAAAATAATCCAAAAGTCTTAAAATCTCCATCTTAAATCTTAAAATCTCCATCAGTAATACACCTTTTTCCCTAAAAGGAAAAAAATAAAATAGCAAATTTAACACTTTGAAAATGGACATACTGGAGTTTTCTTTAAATAGTTTATGGAAATTTTCATATGTATATTTGCCATTTTAGGATAGTACACATAATACATATATCACCCTCAATTTCTACACGTAGATTATTTAGTAAATTGAGCTCAATAAAATATTTCTATCTGAAAAATATGAATAATTGAGTCCCAAATGTATGCTTTCTACTTTGTAGTCCAGGAAAAGTTTTTCGATGGACACCATCAGATTTTGAGAAATGGGATTTCATGTTAGATAGATTACAAGAGCCACTGGTTACAACATACCTTATACGATGGAGAGTACCTTAGATTAAATTTGGAGGACCTGGGTTTCATTGGAAGCCTTGGTTCTAACTTGTGGGTAAGCTAGTGAATCTTTTTGAATCTTAGTTTATTCATCTTGAAAATGCAACTAACATCACTTATACTAATTCTAAAGTGCTTAGTCAATTATAAAGGTCAAGAGTCTATAATTTCTTTGGTTATGGATACTACCTCTGCTGATATGTATCATAGCCTCTTCTCACCCTGGTACACAATTTGGCCAGATTTGTAGCAATGAACTTCTTTTTGTATCTAGCTATGTAGCTCATCACCAAACCTCCCAGCTTGAGGTCTTTTTCTTTAGAGCTTTGTAAACCCAAGGATCACTTCTTTGCCACTTATAAAACACCAAAGAAATATTTTAGTGTAGTAGTAAATCATAAAATGTTCTTTAAATGTGAGTTGCCATTATTAAACCAACAGAAATTCAACCTTAGATCTGAACCACTGACTAACAAAGTACTCGTCTTCCAATCTTCCTTCCTGATCCATTACCCCCTCAGATGGAGATGCTATTAAGTAATGGTAATAACTCTTCCTTGGCTCCTATCCACAAGGATTTATCATAGAAGCAGCACCAGGACCTTCTTTATCTTAGGGAATCTTCAGGATCTAAGGAGACCCTGCATTGTGGACCTCTAGAACAGAATGATAATGAGCTCTCTGAGCATGATATGTTGCTTTGTAAATGCTTTTAATTGCCCCGTTAAGTTCACAAGAATGGCAGAGCATTCTCAGATAGAACGTACTTCATAATTACACTGATAAATCCATCAGAGATTAAAAGAGCAAAACTATTTGAATCATATACCCAAGTATTTAACAAATGCACAGCAAAAACTTTCAAGTTCATGGGATTAAGCTGATAACAGGGAGAAAAGTCTAGAAAGCAATCAGGTTCAGTACAGTCATTTTTCAGTGCATTCAACTTTATGGCCCATTTGGCCACTCAAAATAACAAAAGAGATAGGAAGCCAAGGGAAAAATTGCTGACATGTGATCTGAGTTTCTGTCCCTAAACATGCTAGTACTTCTGTAAAGGAACAACCAAGCCATGCTAGAGAAGCCAGATCAAATCAATCTTATTTCTTTTTGTGTTACTATGGATGAATTTTGCTTTAATTCACAATCTTGACTTGGAGATGATTCTAGCTTCTGGAAAGCTATACTAGTAGAGTGGAAGTTTTGGCAAGGTCCAGGAAGCCTGAAAAGAATCAGTGAGGCCTCTAGTCCAAGGACAGGCCTAGCAAAGTTTGGAGAGGAGCTTGACAAACTCAGCAGCTAGGTGATCGCAATTCTAATTATATTTAGTTGTAAAAATGGTTTCAAGACGCATTTGTGGAGCAGAAACTCATGCAGACAAAATGAAATATCCTTAAAAAAATAATTTTATAATTCAAGGTAGTGTATTCTGGGTTTGACCATTTATTTCACATTTTCCTCATTAATCAAATTAATCTTGGATAGCAAATGCATTCTTGAAGGTCAGCGCTAATAGCATACTCAGCATCCAGTGACACTGACTTCCTTACTGTTCCTCGCACAAGAAACTCCATCTCCCCACTCTCAGAATTTTCCCAGGCTGCTGTCCCCCATTCCTCAGAAGGCTCTCTCTTCTCATCTCCTCTTCCTGACTTCCTAGACTTCCATCAAGACCCAGACTCAACTGTTGTTTTGTTGTTGTTCATTCATTTTAGTCATGCCCTTCCTGACCCCATCTGTTTTTGTTGTTGTTGTTGTTGTTTTTGTTTTTGTTTTTTGGCAAAGATACTGGAGCGATTGGCCATTTCCTTCTCCAGCTCATTTTACAGATGAGGAAACTGAGGCAGATAGGGTGAAGTGACTTTCCCAGGGTCATACATCTAGGAAGTGTCTGAGGCTGGATTTGAACTCATGAGGATGAGTCTTCTTGATTCCAGGTCCAGTGCTCTAGTCACTGTGCCACCTAGCTGCCCATATACACTATACCTGCTGTATATCTATATTTGAATAATATTTTGTCATCTGTTCATTACTTAGCAAGTCTGCAATAAGGTCATAATGAAGAGTTGCTTGAAAAGTTAAGCTTTTCCTTCAATTAGATCATAATTCCATTTATATATGGCTTCTCTCTCTTTTCTCCCACCTGCATCTAGTATCCTTTACCTTCTTTCAGCAATTAATTACATCCACTTAGCTCTATCAAGCTTGGAAATTAGCAAATAGATTGGAAGACGTTCACCCTTTGGTAGCAGAATTTAGGATTTATTCACACCATGAGGTTAATAAGAAAGCACTAAGCTACTTAACACAAGAATATGAGAGAAGAAGCTAAGCCACTAAGTGTTAGCTTTTAGGCATTTTCGATTATCCTCCTTTCTTCCTTTGCTCCTTCTTTAGTGGACAGTGTTTTAGAAGATTTATAGTTGGTCCAACCAGAACTCATTTTCAGTTCAGAGATAAATAATCTGCATCTTTAAAATACAAATTGTCTTTTTCAGTCTTTCTGTTTCACAACCGCTTTGAAACTAGCATCCTTACTGCCGTCATCCTTGTGGGAGATCTCCGGGCTTTCTTGCATCTCCAATGTCTGCTCCACTGCTTTGCAGAGAAGGCCATGTGTTTTAACAGATTTTGCTAGGTCTCTGTAGTATGGCGAAAGAGAAAGGCTTTTATTTGGTGTGGGGGAGTGTATGTGTGTGTGCACATTCATGTTCGTGTCCATATGTGTGTGAAAGACTTTGACCTGTGCCAGCTCATCTCTACAATGTGTAAAGGCAAAAATATCACGGCCAATCTCATGGCTAATCTCATTAAAATTTTTTAATCTTATAATAATGATGGAGAAATTTGTGGTGGGCTTTAAAGACAGAAGGCAAGGGGGAGAAGGGAGACCTTTCCAAACCTGGAGAACCAACCACTGAAATAACAAAGTTGGGAGTGAGTGTTTAAGGCCCATATAAAAAGGTTTATTTGTAGAAGGACTTTAGGATCAGATGGTAGAAATGGCATCCATGACTTAAATGCTGGCTCCCAAACATGCCTTAGTCATTAACTTCGTGACAAGCCACTGAATAATTTACCAAGATATTTATAATCAACATTCACAGATCTTCCCTTGACTCACTGGTAATTTTGGGGTGGCAGCTTGCCCAGTGTCCAAGTAGTATGTGATTTGGACAGTGACCTTTAATAGGACATATTTAACGAGGCTCTCTTTAGTGCTACAGAACAGGACTTCTAGCAAGAATTTCGTGAAAGGAATTTTTTCCCAATGTTAACCACTTGGGAACTGTGATTTTCTTGTTCTGGTGGCATTAATTAACACCAGGGAACTTTGCAAACCTTTTCACTAGTGAGTTCTTCTAGTCATTATCAGTCATATAATGGAAAGGTTCTGCTATGTTAAGGTTATTAAAGATCGAGGGACACTTTTCATCAAAGATATTACTGGAAGCAGCCCCCTCCAGCTGTAGGTCATTGATGGTGAATTTAATTAGTGTGAGCAGACTGTATGAATACTTTTTAAATGTTTTGTGCGGGAATCATTTTCTACTCTCCCTGCCTCCATATGGCAGATTTGGGAACTAAAGGGTATGTGTGCATTTGTGTTTACTTCAGTTTTCTACCTGATCAGTATAAAGACAGAGTAATACTATTTCCTTAGCAAAACAAACAAAGGTTTGGCCTATGAATAAAATGGTGGATGTCCTTAATATGGCATGGATAGAGGGATCTATTCCTTCCATCATCATGTTTACCTTCCTTTCAAATGTCCCTTCCTCCCCAGTGCTCTCTCACTACCCACCTAACTTCCCCCTGCCCTGCAGAGGTTCCATGTTTAACTCCAGGCATGACAAGATTCAGAGATAAATAATGGGAGAGAGAGGCTGATGGAGAGAAATGGGGTTATCTCGTCTACTGTCTATGTCATTGTGACAATACATGGCAGTGCAGGCAAAATATTCTGGTGGTCCTAATCAGAAACTTGACATTTTGAAAAAAAATAGCTAGCAATGTTAGAAGCAAGTTATTCTTTTGTGTTTTTTCTTTGTATAGACAAATTTCTTGGTTAAACTCCAAATGAAGTATTTCCAGTCCTGGTGATTTAAATTTGAATGAAATTGTGTTAAATATCTTTGATTTGTCTTTTTATAAGGCCATTACTTTCCCCCTTATTTCAAAAATGTTAGTGTGTCAGAAATAAAATTCAAATATTTGAATCATTGCTTTCTAATCAAGGGATTGGTTTCTTTGTGGTAGCTGTCTCTATTGGGCAAATACGTAATTACAAATAATAGAATTAGTAACTAAACTCAGATACAGAGGTGAGGGCAGCGGGGTATAGTGACTAAGGTGCTTCCTTCAGACTAAAAAAGACCTTTTAAATCCTGCCTCATCTATTTACTAGAAGCTAGTGTAACTTTGGACAAGCCACTTAGCTTCTCTGTGCAGTTTCCTCGTTTGTCAAATCTAAGGTTTTACTCAGTCGTCTTTAAGATCACTTACAGCTTTAAATGTGTTATCCTATATGAGCCTCTCATTTAATATGGTGTCGAACAATCTATTGGCAATACCATCGTTAGAATAAATCATCGAACATAACAATTAGGAGGAGTTTGTGGGAGAATGCAAACTTGCAGTTCAAACCTTTCATTTAATAAATGGGGAAACTGAAACTCAAGTTACGTGACTAGCTGATGGCAGAGCTGGACCTCAAACCCTACCTCCTGACACTTGTTAATGCTCTCTCTGTTATCACAACTTTCAAGTGTAAGTAAATAGAAATAATTGAAGTGTGTGTATGCTTTTAAAGGAATGATAACATTGGTCAAGTCATATTGATGCTAATTTTTCTTTTATTTTTCTTTGCTTTGTTTTCTTGCTGCTGTTTAATCCTAATTCAGAGGAAACTAGAGCCGAAGAAACCAGGAAAGGTAAGACTACAAACTTTCAAGTAAATTGATTTTGAAATGTTTTGTTTGTTGTTTAATCTCTACTCCATGGCATTACAACTGTAAGTGCTTAAGATGACATATGTTATGGTTCTGCTTTAAAAGAATTTCAAGCTGAGATGTCTTCACATGTCGTACCACTTACACAGTCCTAGAAGCAATTTTTGAGCCTGATTTTATTTATTTTTTCCTACCAATACTCCCTTATCCCACTGTGCCCAAACAACATGCTGCTGACAACATTCTTTTACGAATGCCCCAATAATACAGTCAGGTTGAATTTTAGCACTGAAAAGGGGCCATTTTGTTCTTAATTCTCAAGTTAATGAATGTGAGCCATGAAGAAATATGATAGGGTCACAGGGGAGACTCCCATAATGAAACCAAATATGACTATGTGGCAAACTGATATTCTCTGGGACTCTGAATTGGAGAAATCCTTTTTAAGCTCTTTCAAATATAGATACCTATGAACAACCCTCTTAGGTTAGATCCTTCCAAAAATTATCAGATTGTTCTTATGGTTGAGTAATCATTTTGATGATGGGCATGGCTCCACAATGCTTTGGGAGGCACTTTGTTTGGAACTGAAAATGTCAGAATCCTTTAAATTCTTTTCTCATTTTCTTTCTTGTGGGAAGACCTCTTTAATTGGCAGCTCCATATCTGGTATGATGCTGAGAGATTTAAAGAAATATTTTCCATGCATATAGCTTCCATTGGCATATATTAGTTTAAGTATGAGTCCAGTTCTCCCCTTTTATAGTTTTATAACACTGGGTCTCAGCTTTTAAAGAAGAAATGGTTACAATGTGATCCTTACTATGACAATAAGTTCTATATTAGACTTGGATGACTGTAACCAGTGTAAGAAGGATAAAAGCAATGTCAGTCTGTTAGGTCAAGATAAATTTTCATGACCAAGGAAGTTTAAATCACAAGAAATTAAGAGGTTTTGAAATCACTTCTGAGTTGTTCTCCTGTGACACTGATATTTCCCAAGTATCACTGTAACTCAGAGTGATTCAAATTTGAGTCTTACTCTCCTCTAAAAAAGGCAAGCGAGTCACCAGAAATGTCCAGAGGTGAGAGAAAAAGATATATTGTCATTAGCTCTCTCACTGAGCAGAAACTTTGCATCTGCCTTGAATATTATCAAGTTCTACCTTGAATTTGAATGAGACATACTCATGTTTCATAGGGTTCACAGATATATGACCTTTTTAAGAAATTGGAAAGGTAGTTGCCTGTCTCCTAGTTTTTGTTGTACTTTTTTAAAAAGCTAAAATTGGTGAACTCTGAAACACTGACAAAAAAAGTCCATTTAATTTATAAGTAGGAGATATGTTTTGCTTTTTATAAAATGTACTTCTCCAAACTGGATCCTGAGTATAATGTATGCTCTTGCTCAGGGGATTCATCCCAGTAAAATACTTGGGCCATGAAATTAGAACATATGGTAGACCAAGGGGTGATTGAAAAATCCAGTTAATCATGTTTTGGGGAACTATGGAGAAATGCCTGTTTACTGAATGAACTCTCCAAAAATAACAGAATGTAAGTTTCT
Organism: Myrmecobius fasciatus; assembly: GCA_023553655.1. Lineage (NCBI taxonomy): Eukaryota > Metazoa > Chordata > Mammalia > Dasyuromorphia > Myrmecobiidae > Myrmecobius > Myrmecobius fasciatus. The sequence continues at coordinate 11,527 of JAJPUD010023690.1, forward strand.
GTATTTATTTTATTTATTTGCTTTCCACACAAAGATTTAAGGGTCGGAGGTGGAATGGGACTAAAAGAAAGCAAAAACTATATACTTAGAATATCCTTTTTTGGTTTTTATTTCATTTTTAATGTACCCAATTGTCAGCTCCTTCTATGTGTTCCTCAAAGCCCTCCAGCAAGGAAGGCAGAGGAGACTGGGGAAGGACTCCCTGTCTCTTGAGGCAGCCCTTTGCAATTTAGAATATTGCTAATTGTTACCTTGGATAACATTTTTGCCAGAAATATGGATATTGATCAAAAGTGATCTGTAGCTTCTCTTTTGAGATTGTCCTGACTTTCCTCCTATACCTTGCTTTTGACCTGATACTGCCTTTCTTAGCTTGATCACCCACTTTATTTACCAGATTGAATTCTGAATTACTTCTTGATGTTTCCAAAAAAGCCAAATTCAACCAAAAGGATATAAAAATTATAGTATTCAGAAATCATGTGAGTAATGATACTGAAATAAGTAAACAGACTCCGGCAATGCATCTGTTTTGAAGGGTACACATCTCAGAGTCGGACATGGGAGTTTGAGTGTGTCAGGATGGAGGGAGTCACTCACATTCCAATTATATCTATATGAGTATACATGCATGGTAGAATAACATTATAGCATAGCTCCTTATTCACACACTTTGAAATACCAGAGATCCAATCTTGTTTTCCAAATTATAGCACCAGTACCCATTAGCTTTATGTAATATCAATATTATTCCTGTATTTTAATATTTCCATGATATAGAAATTCCTTTGTATTTGTAGTTCATTGATTTTAATGTATCCCTTTTAAAGGATATTTTAAAAATTGAATTTAAAACTCTATAAATCTCTGCCCACCTTGGCAAAGAATATTCATTAACTTTGTATTTAATGCACTTTTTATAAGAAATTGAATTTATCCCTTGAAATAATGATTTATACTAAAGTTATTTTTCCCAATTTAAAGAAAAAAAGAAGAAAGGTTACCTAGCCCAATGGAAATTAGGACCAATCTTGTATTGGGAGAGCCTGAGGGCATATCCTATCTTTGACACCACCTGGGCCAGCCAAGGACACCTTCCTACCCCAAGGAAGGGAGGAAAGGATGTTTATCTCTAACAGTATACTGTCCCCAAATGAACTCCTTAATTTTTCATTCAGTCAACTGAAAGATCAGAGAGCTCCTCAATAATTGCTCTTCCAAATTGGACTAAAACTGCTTTCCATAGCCATATTCAATTGAATTGATTGTTTTCAGTAGTTTATTGCTAATTAGAAAATAAATGAAGCCTACCCTATGCTGCTAACACACTTAGGAGGGAATTAATTATTTCTTTCCCAAATAATCCCTAGCACAGCCGTAGGGATTTTTTTTTTAAAAGGTAGAACAAGAAACACCTAAGTGAACCTCCCTATGGCTCTTCTTTGGATAAATATAAGTCAAGCTCTTAGAAAAAACATTCATCCTTTCTTCAATAACATTGACTAGAAAACCACCTCACGGGCCCATTTCAACTAAGAAAATGCATCCTTTTCTTCTGGCACAAGGCTTAATCTATTGGTCTGTGGCTCAGAGAAAATGGCTGCCTTGTTATAGTACCTTCACCAATTGCTAAAATTTAGAGGGCCAAAATGAGTTGTGTGAGGTTTTTTTTTTTTTCCTGGAGATTTTTTTCTAGCTTTGTCTGAGGTTAATTTACAAGTGCTTTTGATCATTCTGGGTAAGTGAAATAGATCTAGAAACTCCAGTATTGCCATCACTTCCTCATATAGTATCTGTTTTTCTAAGTCTTTATCATTGGAGCACCACTGAATTTGTTTTTAATATGAAGGTATAATGTATCATGGGGCCTATAAGGAGACAGATGCATAATTCCGCTCTTTGCCAGTACTATATTTACTATGACTCTCTCCTCTTGGAGAATACAGAAAATTCTGACCATCCTTTTTCTGGGGGGAAAAGTATCCTCTTAAAACTCTGCTTCCTAATTAGATATTTTTTTCAAGAGTTGAGAGATTCCTGGATCTATTTCTAAATAGTTTGATTAAATAATTCTAGTTCAAAGAATCACAGAAATTGAGTTAGATGTGTCTGCAGAAGCTGTCTGGTGTAACCCACATGGAATCAGTCAGTCAGTAAACGTATAAGTGTTCACTCTTTGTCCACTCTGTGTCAGGTACTCTGCTAAGCCTCTGGAGAGCAAAAAGAAGCAAAAAGACAGTCTAGTCTACCCTCAAGATGCTCACAATTTAATGAGAGAGATAATAAGCAAACAAATGTGTACAAAAATATAAACAATAAATAGGAAATAATTAACAGAGGAAAATCATTGGAATTAAGAGAGGCTGATAAAAAGACTTGCTACAAAATATGCGATTTTAGTTGCAATTTAAAGAGAGCCAGAGAAGACAGTAGGCAGAAATTAGGAGGGAGAGCATTTCAGGCATGGTAAACAGACAGAAAAACTGTCCAGAGCTGAAAGAAGTAGTGTCTTGTTTATAGTGTTCATGGATCCACTGACACTGCATGAAGGAATGCATGGTGGGGAATAGGATGTAGAAAGACTAGAACGGTAGGAGGCAATTAAATTATAAAGGACTTTGAACAGCACAAAAAAGAATTTTCTAGTTGATTCTAAAGGTGACAGGTTGCTACTAGAGTTTATTGAATAGAGCGATAATATGGTTGGGCCTGGGCTTCAGGAAAATCAGAGTGGTGGCTGAATGGAGAATGGATTGGACTGGATATAGTTAAGACTGGAAGGCCTAGCACTAGCATATTGCAGTAGTTCAGGTTTAAGGTGATTAAAGCCTGCATTAAAGTCTTGGCAATGTCAGAAGAGAGAAGGGGGCATATTTGAGTTGCTGCAACGTTCAACTCAACAGACCCTGAAAACAGATTGGATGGAGGGGGTGAGAGATAGTGAGAAGCCTAGATGACTCCTAGATTGTGAGCCTGATGGATTAGAAGGATAGGGTCATCTTCTACAATAATGGAAAAAAGGGGGTTAAAGGAAAACACTGAGTTGAGTTTTGGATATACTGATTTTAGTCCACTAGATAGCCAATTTGAGATGTTTCTACGCAGTTGGAAATATGAGGTTGGACATCAGCAGAGACTGGGGAAGGATAGGGGGTTTTGAGAATCATCAGCATAGAGATGGTAATTAAATCCATGGGATCTGATGAGTTCACCGATTGAAGCAATATAGAGGGAAAAGAAGAGATTGGTTCAAGACAGAACCTTGAGGGACATATATAGTTGGAGGAAGTGATCTGGATGAAGATTCAACAAGGAGAATTTCATATTTGAACAAAAGTCCTCTCTGATATGATTCATTCATTTTCCCTTTCTTCTTCCTCTTATTCTTTTTCCTTTTCCTTTTCCTGAGAGATGTTCTGTTGTAGAATTACAGAATCAGGCAGAGGGACATAGTGATCTATCTAGCATATGCTTAGAGTCAAAGTGTTTACAATTTTATTTGTCATTTTCTTCAGTCGTATCCTATTTCTTCTCTCACAGTTGCAATTTAGTGCTGACAATATTGCTGTAAGAGGATTAAAATAACTGAGAGTTCCCCTTTTACATTACCAGTGCACCTGGTTTAGTCCGACAATTACTTCATTGACATGTTATTCCAGGGATGTTACACCCCAGGGTATGCTGTGATATCTTTTAACAACTTACCTTACTTTAAAATATATTCTTACTGCTTTTAGCTCAATGGGAGCCACCTAATGGATAAATAAATCAGAAATAAAATGAAGCCAAATTAGTTGAAGAGCACTGTTTGTACGCTTCCCCTTCATTTTATACTTGAAGGCGTGCCGCAGAATGTCAATGTGTCCTTCACTGTACTTAAGGAGAAAGCTTCTCTTTTATTTTTTTCACACTGTTGACTCAAAAACCTTCTTCATCTCATCTTCGCTGCAAAACACAGAATTTCAAAGTTAGAGGAGATAGCACTGGCCAATCTAACTCAATACGTATATGAAAAAGAATCTTTCCACAACACACCTAGCTCTTCTTGAAGACCTCTAGTGAGGGGGAAGCCCCTGTCTGCTGAAGCAGCCTATCCTACCTTGAGATGAGTCTGACTATTGGGAAACTTTTCCTGACATGAAAATGAAATTTGCTTCTTTGTACTCCTACTCCTGCTCCCTAGGCCCAAACATAACAAGCTGTCAAGCTTCCAGAATCCACCAGTAGGACTGCACCCTAAACCTTTTGGCCATATCTCACTAACCCATTTCTAAAACTTTGAAAAGTTCACCATTTCTGACTATAACCTTCCTTCTTATCATGTACCCCATCTATCCATACTGATACATCTGAATTTTTACCTCTATCTGGTTCTCTAGGAATTAAGCCTGTACCATTTCATCCATTCTATTAATATCTTTGACTACACTCCATTCTTTACACAGATATGCTTTGATATTCAGTTTTTCTATCATATTCATCTTCAGGGCCTCCTTCATATTCGTAAGATTATAAACTCTGATTGGGTCAGTCCCTCACATGTGATATTCTTGACCCTCATCAATTTACAGAAGATGGAACTGAGAGGACCAGAAAGAAGAGACCAGCTCAAAGTTGCACAGATTAAAGAAATCTGTGATTTCTCATTCTGCTCTAATATCTGAGTAAGAAGTAGCCTTCTCTAAGGCTATTCCCTCTACCTATACTCTTGACTTATCACTTCCTTATTCTTTTATCTGATTCCTGCATCTCTAAGTATAGTCTATCTTTTGCCCTCCATTGGCTTCTTCCCCATGCCTTTTGAAATATCATCATCATCATTAACATGCTTTAAGGTTTGCAAATCATTTTATAAATATTATCTTATCTGATTCTCCAACAATCCTGGGAGGTAAATGTGATTTTTATCTTCATTGTAATGATGTGGACACTGGCTGATCAAGGTGAAATGACTTGCCAAAGCTCATACAGTAAGTGTCTGAGACAGGTCTTCCTGACTCCAAGTTTAGTGCTCTCATCATTGTACCACTTGGCTGCCATATGGAGATCCTCTCAACCTCTCCACCTTGAGTGGGGGAAATCATTGGAATCGGCTTTTCTTCCTAGTACCATGCTGTACTGTATCTTTTCAACCTTTCTATTCCAAAATTATCAGAGATATCTCTACCACTTACCTCTTTTTTGCTCTCCACTTATTCTCTTTAAATTCCTGCAATCTAACCTTTAACCCCTAGCCCTAAACTATTGAAACTTAGTGCTTAAAAGCCAAAAATAATTTCCTTCCCCTACTTGCCAAATCAAATGGCCTGGGGAGGGGGAGGAGGACAGAACAATTCTTAAGGGAAAAGATGGCCCCTGAGCTGATGGAGAGCATTCCAGGCACGGATATGATTGGCATCCATGATATCCAAGGAAGATTCTAAAGCTCTTGGAAATCTCTCTTCAAAGTTATTCTCACTTTCTTTGAAAATGGAGAGAAATGTTCTCCATGTTAAAATAAACCACTTGTTTTGGTAATTCTTCAGAAGGTTATCATTCTGGTTTTGTGTGAAGAGTAGAATCTAGAGAAATTATAGGTTGATGGTGTTTTCCCCCTTACAGCACTAGAATAGGTATATTTTTCCAAACTGAAAGCTTTTTTTCCTCTTAAACCTGAAAATTACTTAAGCAGGTCAGTTTTGATGCTATTCTCCCAAAGAGAATTATTTCCTTTTTTGTTGTTGTTTTTTGGTATCCCACCCACTTTTGTTCAGATAGGGATATTAGAAGAGTGTACCATGAAATCAGGACTATGATGCAGTTTGACTTTTCCCTACAGGACTCCAAGCCAGCTAGAAAGATGCAAGAAACTCTCTGGTCCTCTAGCATCTTATCCTACCCTGGGGTGTCAGAATCCATCCAGTCTATCTCTGAGAAACAGATATGTACATTCTGTATGGAATACACTATTGAGAACACTCTTAAAATCATCCATATTCATGCTTAGCCCCATTAAAAATGAAGGGGACACAATAGAGAGAGGCATATTAAGTAATATATCAAAAGTTAAAATACTTCTTTATAGCATATATCAAACAAGAGAAAAATGAAAAAGAGGGTAGTACAGGTGTACTTGAGCCTTCTTGTAAGTATATTATCTATATCTATATTTATAATGTATTCCATGTATTTAGGTTTATTAAAATGCTAGATGAATTGAAATTTTATCTGCTAAACATGTGTAAACACACACATGTCTATATAAACATAATGCCCATATATGCAAACACATATGTGTATTACATAAGCACCCATGTACATGTATGTTGCTCACTCAGTTGTCACTGATAAAGACAGTTTTCCATTTTCCCTTTTGGTAATTTTCGGCAGTCAGTGCTTATAGTCAATGCCATCTGATCTCTGAAATTCATTTAAAATCCCTCTCTGGTCCTATCTATAACTAGCTCAACAGCTGTTATGCTAAAATTTGATACCCCTAGACTCCAGGGTTCAGGGTAGCATCTATATCACCAGTGTGCCTTTAAATTGAGCAGTCGTTAAGAGTTGCTGTCAAATTCCAAATTTCTGTTTTCCTTTCAGAAACAGTCACTGACATATTCTGATAAATGAATGATACTCCTGAAATAGGAACTCTCTCAGTCATAAGATGAACAGATCAATTTAATGAGACCTGATCCACCCATCCCTCACTTCTGATTTCAGGAAGCAATTACCATGAGCAACTTCACAGAGACAATTGAGTCAATGATGTTTTCTAATTGAAAAATTTGTTTATCGAGTAAATAGAGATTATTTACTATGAGCTCAAACAACCTTAAAGGTCTTAAAACTCCTTTATATGACATCATCCCCTGTCTTCTCCTTGGTTATTCCAGTCTCTGATGAATAGATTAATAAGATCAACCCCTCTTTATGTACCCTTAATCTCATCCTGTCCTCCCTTTTCTAGCAAACTGAACCCCCTCCTGTTATATTCTCCCTCATATCTTCAGTCTTCATTTTCTCCTTATCTATTGATTCCTCTTTGCTGCCAATAACCAAGTCCAAGTCTCCCCCATCCTTGAAAAACACTCCCTAGGGGTTCCCTCTACTTCTCCCCTCATTCTTTTCCAAACCCTTTGCAGTCTGGCTTCTAACCTTCTAATTTAACCATATATCTGCACTTAAAATTCCTAATTTTATTTCAAAGTTTAACTTACAGGCTATCTCCTAAATGAATCATTTCCTAATTCCCCTAGCTTCTAGTGTTTCCCCCTTAAATTACCTCGTATTCCTTGTATGTGTGTATAGCATATATTCATAGGTGTCTTTGCATGCTGTCTGCTCTGTTAAAATGTAAATCCTATAAACTCCTTTATTTCAGGGTCTGCTTCATTTTTTGTTTTATATTTCCAGCACTTTTAGCAGTGCAAGAAATTAAATTTGTATAAATCTTAGTTTCCCCCTCCAAAAAAATGAAATAATTGGGCTTAGGACTCTTCCAGTTCCATAAGTGTGTATGTAATGGTAGGGAGCCATTAAGTGTCAGGTTGTGGGAAGAAGAGAGCTTTCATATTACATATGCAGATTCTTTACTAATAACTACTTTCATCCTCAAACCATTTTGTTTTTTCAACTCATTTTTAGTAATTCCCTTTCTCCTTATACTCTGTTAATCCTAGGACCCAACCAATCTGAAGTGAGATGAGCTTCTGAAGCTTGTTTTTAAAATGCAACGTCTAAGGATGTTTAAAAGTTTAAAAAGTTTAGGCCAACTTCAGAGAACTGGATAGTTTCCATCAATAAAATTAAGCTCCCTTTGGACTTCCTGTAAAATGGAGGGGGGTTGCAAAAGAAATTTAAAATGTGATTATTGTCCAGTACAGCCTTTTACTTCCATTTCAAAGAAATGTAACAGTGCCTCACTGACTGCTTATGCAGCTGAATTCTTAAAGAAAGAAAGAGAAGACCAATTTTTCCTAATATGGTTAAATTGAAGGCTTTATGGTAGGAGGCATGTTTGACACAACTTTTGAGAATATAGATAATTTTTTTCTTTATGGGAAAACTATTCTCTTTCCTGCAATACACTCAGAATAAGAATAATTAAATTATTTACTTCATTCCCTAAGTTCCATGTCTGTGATTAGAGCTAT
>JAJPUD010023691.1:0-19658 GCA_023553655.1 Myrmecobius fasciatus
TAGATCTTCTATGTCTCTTTATGAGATTTTGCCTTATTTTACCTCCTTTATTTTTACTTTATTTTGCCTCCTTTTCCCCCCTCCCCCCTTTTTCTTTTTCAGTATGGTATCCCTTCCACCCCTATTTTCTTTTCCATTATTATCAAAGAAAAATCAAATTATAGTGCCATTCTTTAAAGGATACCTATAGTAGGAATATAGTTCTCAAGAAATTTCCTTTTTACCTTTTTATGTTTCTCTTGAGTTCTCTATTTGGAGGTCAAATTTTTTGTTCAGATCAGGTCTTTTCATTAGAAATAGGTGAAATTCTCCTGTATCATTGAATGACCATCTTCTTCCCTGGAAGATGATGCTCATTCTAGCTGGATAACTTATTCTTGGCTGTAATCCAAGTTCTTTTGCCTTTCAGAATATCTGGTTCCAGACCCTTCGATTCTTTAAAGTGGAAGCTGACAGATCCTGTGTAATTCTAATGACAGTTCCTCGGTATTTGAACTGTTTCTTTCTAGCTGCTTGCAATATCTTTTCCTTGGTGCGATAGTCCTGAAATTTGGCCACGATATTCCTTGGGGTTTTAATTTTGGGGTCTCTTTCTGGAGGTGATCGGTGAATTCTTTCAATGCCAATTTTGCCTTCTGATTCTAAAACATCAGGGCAATTCTCTTTCATGATTTCCTGGAAGATAGCATCCAGGTTCTTTTTTTCATCGTGGCTTTCAGGGAGTCCGATAATCCTTAAATTGTCTCTCCTGGATCTCTTTTCCAAGTCAGTTGTTTTTCCTAGGAGATATTTCATATTTTCTTCTATTTTTTCATTTTTTTGTTTTTGTTTAACTGATTCTTGAAGTCTTATTGAGTCATTTACTTCTATTTGTTCAATTTTAATTTTTAAAGTATTATTTCCTTCAGTTATCTTTTTTAGCTCCTTTTGTAGCTGGCCAATTGAATTTCTTGATTCAATGCATTCTTTTTCCATTTTGCCAGATTTATTTTTCAGTGAATTGTTGTCTTTTTCCAATTCACCAATTTTGTTTTTCAGTGAACTGTTTTCTTTTTCCAATTCACCAGTCCTATTTTCCAGTTTTTGATATTTCTGTTGCCCTGATCTCAATTTATTTCCCCATTCTTCTTCTAGCTCTCTTTTGAGATTCTTAATGCAATCATCCAGGTAAGCCTTCTGAAAGGGAGACCAACTTAAGTCTGCCTTTGTGGCTTCATCTGGGATTGTTTTCATAATGTCAGGATCTGGGGACTGTTCTATTTTTTCTCCGTAACAGCTTTCTATGGTGAGAGCTCTCTTCTGCTTCTTGCTCATGATTTAAAGTTGGGATATTGGTCAAAACCAGAGAAAACTGCAACGATTTGTATTTGCCCTGGGGCAGTTTGCCGAGTTGACTTCCGGTCTGAGGGTGGTTGGGCTAGATTCGCACTAGGACCACGTTTTCAGCTGGTCTCGATCCACCCTTTTCCAAAGGCAGATCTGCCAAACACCTGCCCACAAGCAGAGCAAAGTGGCCCAGGCATCTCCCAGGGGCTTCTTGGGTGCCCAAAATCCGCCCCTCTATTGCAGCCCTGACTTCCGCCCCGGCTGGAGTCTGATTGCGACCAGCTTCCGATTTCCCCTGAGGCTAACCTTCTCCGGAGTTCTTTCACGGTAGATCTTTGATAGAAGTGCGTTGTAGTCCAAATGCTTGGAGGTGCTCTCACTTAGAAACCAGTTGGAAGGCTTACTTTGTCTGGATTTGAGGGAATGTCCCGGGAGTTCACAGAGAAAGCTGTCCGCAGTTTGCCATCTTGGCTCCGCCCCCCTGTAATATTTTTTTAAAGCTGCAACATATGATCAGGCAATGGGAGCAGATAAATCATAATGTATGGCTTCTTCATTTCTAATGATATAGACTGAATAAGATGGTAGCCAATAACTACATTCAAGGTGCTTCTTCCTCCATTAGGCCTCTCCTAGTGTCCCTAGTTGTTAATATCTACTTTCCTTCCTTGAAATTTCTCAGTAATTACTCTGTAAATCACTTCTATAACATATTTTTTAAAAAATTATTAAAGCTTTTTATTTGCAAAACATATGCATGGGTAATTTTTCAACATTGACCCTTGCAAATCTTTCTTACAAATTTTTCTCTCCTTTCTCCCACCCCCACCCCTAGATGGCAGCTAGTCTAATACATGTTAACTATGTTGAAATATGACAAATCCAATATATGTGTACATATTTATACAGTTATCTTGCTGCACAAGAAAAATCAGATCTACAAGAAAAAAAAAACCTGAGGTGGAAAGCAAAATGCAAGCTAAACAAAAACAAAAACAGTAAGGATATTATATTGTGATCTACACTCAGATCCCACAGGGCTCTCTCTGGGGGTAGATGGCTTTCTTCATCACTGAACAATTGAAACTGGTTTGAAACATTAAATTGTTGAAAAGAGCCATGTCCATCAGAATTGATCATCATATAGTCTTGTTGTTGCCGTGAATAATGATCTCCTGGTTCTGCTGATTTCACTCAGCATCAGTTCATGCAAATCTCTCCAGGCCTCTCTGAAATCATCCCGCTGGTTATTTCTCACAGATCAATAATATTCCATAACAATCATATACCATAACTTATTCAACCACTCTCCAATTGATGGGCATCCATTCAGTTTTCAGTTTCTAGCCACTACAAACAGGGCTGCCACAAACATTCTTGCACATGTGGGACCCTTTCCTTCCTTTAAGATCTCTTTAGGTTACAGGCCAGTAGAAACACTGCTGGTTCAATATTTTGTGAATAGAAATGTGATAATTTATAATAACCAAAGGTTTTTCATTAAGCTCAACATGGAAAAAAAAAAAACATTATTAGTCCCTGCACACTTACATTCTCTTTTACTGGCAATTGTTTTTACACAAAGTCATATCTGTTAAGCTAGGGAACTTTTTACTTTCACTTTGGTTTTTGCATTTCATTCTTTCTGGGAAGTTTGCTTCTGCGTCCAGTTGAGCCATCCTAAAATGTCCACAATGTAGTTCACACATGCCAAGAAGATTAGATTTTACTCAACATTATAGAAATTTGGAGATGAGAGTTGGGATGGGGGAAAATAAGGGGAAGAGAAAAAGAAATGTTGCCAGTAGTAATCAGGGGCTGGGGATAAAGAAAAATGATCATCATTGCTGCTGCTTCCAGAGAATAGGAAACTTGAGACCAGGTGATGAATCATCTAGGCAGGTTAAGGCCAGAGGAGTTTACCAGATGTGATCTGCCTACTAATGTGACTTTTTCTTTAAGAACTGAGGCAGACACTACCTCTGGAGGAAAGCCCATCCAATATTACCCATCTGAAAGTGATTTCTGCTTCCTCAGATTTCTCATAGGACTTTCCCTTCATGTCTCCTTTGCACCTTTTCACATTCTTCCTTGGTTCTTATCCTTCCAGCCCACTTCCCTTCCCAGCCCCCCACTAGATTGTAAGATCCTGGAAAGTAAGCTTTGTACTATATATGTCTTAGTATTCTGAGATTCTAAGCCTTGAACATGAGCCTTAAGCTCAAAGTTTGTGGAATTTAACGCATTTCAATAGGATGCTTGCTGCTCAACTAAATCAGGAAGACTTATTTAAAAATAGTGCTTCATGCACTTGTTAGCTTTGTGTTTCTGTGCAAAACAATTAACTTTGCTGGGTTTCAGTTTTCTCTATAGTCCTTTCTAGATTTAAATGTATGATTTTTTTTGGTTCTATGAATGTAAGATTTTGTAAAATTCCCTGGTGGCTCCAGTTTTGCATGATGGAGTCCATACAGCATGATATTTATCATCAGTGTACCTCCACCTATATTAGACCTTTCCTTAAGTCATTGTTAGTGTTCACTCTTCATCACTTTGAAATTTACTTGCTTTTTTAAATTTGAAAACTAATTCTATGTAGATATTATAGTCTCCCAATAGAATGTAAGCGCATTAAGGGTAAGGGTTATTTTACTTTTTGTCTTTGTATCTCCAGATTTTAGCTGAGGGTCTCTCAAGTATAAGATAGTAGGAACTTAAGAAATAATTACTGAATCATGTTGAAAATTAGCACACAACTGTTTGAGTTATACAGAAAAGTCATGTACAAGATAAGCTGGAGATAATAAATAGAGGAAAAGGCACTAGCATTAAGCAGTATCAGGAGAAAGTCAGGGAAGCCAGGAAGTGAAGAGGGATAGAATTCTAGTCATGACAGAAAGACAATTTGGATGTCTGGAATTAAAAGATGTAATGCAAGGAATAATCAGAAGGCTAATGTCCCTCAGTTCAAAATGCAACTGGAGTAAATAAAGTACAAGAAGATTGGAAAAGTAATAAAGGGAAAGATTAGGAAGGGTTTTAAAAGTCTAATAAAAGATTTTACATTTGATACTGGAAGCAATAGGGAATCACATGAGTTTATTAAATGGGAGCAAGGGTATGATATGACAGGAGTCAAGCATGTGCTGTAGGAAGCTCAATTTGACAGCTAAGTAGTGGGGAGAGTTTTGTGGCTTGCATCATAATGGTAAAAGAATGGAAGATAATGTATGTAGGAAATGTTATATAAATGGGATAGACAGAGCTTGGCAACAAATTAGATGTGAAAGTGAAAGAGAATAAAGGGTTGAGCATAACACCTAGATTATAAAGCCTGTGTGACTGAGAGCAGGAAGGTTCCATTGGTGGGAATAGGAACATTATGAAAAAAAGATGTTGAAGTGGAAGACAATGAGTTACTTTAGACAGTTCAAGATGTTTAATAGGCTGTTATAGTTGTGAGACTAGGGTTAAGAAGAAAGGTTAGGGCTGGGTAATTACACCTGAGACTTATGTACAAAGAGATGATATTTAAATCCACGGGAGTGGATGAGATCATCAAAGTATAGAATGAGAAGAGAAGAGGGTTTAACCTAAAGTCTTGAGGAACACCCATGGTTAGTAAGCATGGCCCAACTAAAGGTTTATTAAAGGAGACTGAGAAACATTGGTTAGACAGGGAAGAGAACCAGGAGATAGTAGCCACAAAAATCTAAAAAGAAGACATTATCATGTTGAAAAGTTTGATAAATTTTATTAATGGTCAAAAGCTACAGAAATATTAAGAAGCATTAAGAAAAAAGCCTTTACTTTGTTCATTATGAGAACAGTGGCAATTTTGGAGAGAGAAGTTTTAATTGAATGAAGAAATTGGAAGCCAGAATACAGAGTTAAGAAGGAAGTGAAAAGAGGAAAATAGAGGCACTGATGGTAGATGGACTTCTCAAAGAATTTATTCATAAAAAAGAGGAAAAATATAATTAGCAGGAATAGATGGTTCAAGTGAGTATTTCTTGAAGATGAGGGAGAGAGGAGTACGTTTGTAAACTACGAGAAGGCAATCAGTAGTCAGAGATTGAAGATTAGGAAAAGAGTGGAGGTGATAGGACATTCTGCTGGAGAAGATGGGATGGAATGGGGTCACTTATGTGTGTAAAAGAGTTTATTTGTCAAGGTGGTAGATAACTTCTTTTCATGAGTATAGTGGCAAATGAATCTGAGTGATAGGAAATGAGGAGGGAGAGATAAGAGGGAGTTCTTGGTGAATGGACTCAATTATTTTAGTGAAATATGAGGTAAAGTTCTTAGATAAAAGATGGAGAGTGGAATAGAAGCTATGGGAAGTTTTAGGAGGGATGAAATGATTTGGAAAAGCTGCTGTGTCAATCGATATAGTAAGTGGCAGTGAGGACCCAGCTGACATTATGTAGCACAAATTTTCAGTGGACCCAGTCAGTACAGCTTCATGATTTTCTATAGTTTGATTTATCATTAAATGAGCATAGGTGAAAGCTTTGGATGATGGGAATAATTCAAGGCTGAAGCCTGTCAGAGAAAAATTGGCCATAGAATAGAAGGGGCAAAGAACTCAAGAGGGCAATGTAGAATGTAACTGATTCCTTAGTAGGTCAATATGAGAGAGGAAGAAGGCAGACACTGTATAGTTAATGTTCAAGGAAAGAACTGAGGCAAAAAGAGATTTGAAGTCATAATGAGAATGAAGAATTAGGGTTATGAGTTACAAGGAAGAGAGAAGGTTATGATAGGTTATGATTAAAAAAGAAAAATTCAGAGTTCATGAACATGGAAATGAAATACATATGAGTGATGGCAAGTTCAAGGATTTGGTCATTTCTCTGTATGACTGAAGTGGAGTGGAGGAGTAGGATATAGGAAATAAATTGAAGGACTGAATAATAATTTTTCTTGAGGGACTATCAGTGTATACATTGAAATTTCCTAGTATGATAACAATAATTGGGGAGAAGGGAAAGCTGTGAGCTAGGACTAAACATGCTCAGGAAAGGATTGAGTTTGGTATATATAAACTACCAGAATCTTGATTGGTTGATAAATATGAATTGAGTGAACTTTAAAGAGGAGAGATTGAATGATGGTGGTAAGAGAAAAACCTGGAAGTGATTTCCTCCCTATCTTAACCAGTAAGTAAAAGGTGAGGGAAGGCAAGTGGAAATGCAGCTAATATTAGTGTAACCTAAATTCCAAAGCCCAATGATATGGAACTCTTTCCATTGATGGAGATCCATGGCCTGTTCCTGCATGAGGGAAGGGATAGGATGGGAGAACAGGAAAGGGGAGACTCTGCACTCTTTGAACTTCTTATCTCTTCAGCTTTTTGGGTATTTGTAATAATTTCTGGCTTTTAGATTCAAGAGAGAAGATGGATGATGGCAATACTTCTTCAACTTGCTGAAAGGAGAATTAAAATTACATTAGAGGAGTTAATAGTCTCCTTCATATCCCTGTTCTAATTTGCTATACCAAGACTTTCTCCCTGTGTGAGATCTAGGATCTTCTCTCTTGGTTAAGATAAGTCACTCATTCCAGTGGGAGGACTATTTCAATATGCATTGTCTGGTATATATTATTGTGTGTGTGTATATATGTATACACACAACACACATATTACGTACATAGATGCACATACACACATATATTTATTATATACATAAACACACAAAATACTCTAATTTCTGTTTTGCTATTACCTTTTAAAATGAGTTTCTTTGCTACTTGTTATGTATGTTCAATGTGCAACTCGGATTTAGTGGGAAGGGTGTCAAGCCTTGATTATAAAGCTTGGATCTTCTTTTTCCCATTAATGAATAGCAATCAGAAATTTAGTTTGAATCTGAAAACTACATTCTCTAGACTAAATATGTTTAAAGGAATAAATAGATATAATTTTAGCCCCCCTCTCTGTGAGAAGAGTAGTGAGATCAAGCTTCCAGCATCAAACTCCTGCTTCCCCTCCTGGTAGGAATTAAAGTGTTCCCCAAAAAAAGAATGGAGGGACAAGAAACTAGAAATGTCTATTCTGCCTCCCTTTGAACCACACAAAAACACCTTCCTGCTACATGTAGGAGAAAGCCCTTGCTATACCAGTAAGGGTAGCCAAAGGAGTGTGCATCATCAGAAGGGATCCAAGTACCAGTCAGAAGTCTGAAAGTCTTCTGACTTTTGTCAGATGTCTGAAGTCTGAAAGAAGGGAAAAGGCAAAGATTTAAAATGAAAATAAATTTGCTACCTTTGGAACAGGGCATTCTTGAGAGCATAGTGGAAGGATGGATAGCTATAGAGTGAGATGTTGAAAGGACTGAAGCAAATGAGTATAAAGGAGACTTATAACAAGACTACAGTGACAAAAGGAACATTTTTTTCATAGAGCATCAATATTTGGAATATCCCCCCATAGTGGTCTTTTGGACTACTAACTTGATTTCTCTATACTCTCATTCCCCTCTCCCAAAAATTTCAGAGTAACAACTCTACTGTACAGTGCCCTATTCTCTCTCCTATACTGACAGGGAAATAGTACACACACACACACACATACACACACACACACACACACAAATGATTACAAAACAGGCGGTAAATGAAGGTTTAATGCAGAGTATATTTTGTAGTGTGTAGATTTTGACCTTTGTACTATAATAAAGTTTCCATGAGTATTTTCTTAGGTTAGTATCTGTGTTCAAATTACCTCCCTGACTTAAAGCTGGTTTGCTCTTCATCTAGTTTTATGAAATTCTACTTCCTCCATAAAACTTTTGGGCCTAGAGTCAGAAAGTCTCGTCTTCCTGAGTTCAAATCTGGCCTTACACGTTTACTACTTACATGACACTGGGCAAGTCACTTAACCCTCAGTTTCCTCACCTGTAAAATAATCTGGGAAAGGAAGTGGCAAAGCACTCCAGTATCTTTGCCAAGAAAATACCAAATGGGTCCATGAAGAATAGGACATGATTGAAACTACTGAACAACAATAACAAAAGTAGCAAAATAGGTTATGCTTTACTACCAACTTCACTTTGCCAAAATGTGCATTTCTAACAAGCTCATCCTTATTTGTACTCTCAGTCTAAACAATACTTACCCTTCCTTATATGTAATTAATTGGTCAGGATCAGCCATGAAACAAACTACAGTGAATCAATACAACTAGAATGGATAATAAACCATTTTGTGGTCAATTTTTTTGTCATATCTAAAAATGAAATGATGATGAGTAATAATGTTACTTTTTTCTTTTATCTAGGCAAAATTGTAGTTCACTTATCCAATATTGTGAATAATTCTACCATTCATTCACTCCCTCATTCACCCATAGGCTATTTCCTGGCTTAGTGGAAAGAGCACTGGCTCTAGAGATAGAGGTCTTAATTTCAAATCTTATTTCTGATACTATATATATGATCTTGGGTGGATCATTTAGCTTTTTCTAGGCCTCAGTTTCCTGATTTGCAAAATGAGAGGGTTGGACTAGAGATCCTTTCCAGATGATAACCTGTGAACCTTTAACAATTTTTGAGTTCCTACTGTATCCAGAGTCCTATGTCAATAGTAATATTGTTTAATCAAAGAATGCTGTAAAAAGAAGAGAAAAGGAATCATGTTTTGAGCAAGGAGTGATGTTCAGGAGAATATTACATTTCCCTTCTAAATCTGCAGTCTGTGCATTTAGGCCCTTTTAATATTCATGAAATATATGTAATTGTAAATCTGGTGCTTAAACACTTAAAGTCATTGTAGTGCTCTCCATTCTTTGCAGTTAATATCAAATTGTATTGATTGAGTGCTAAGCAGATTTTCATCATCATATCACCCACAGATGGAACGTTATAATGTTCATGGTTCTCTACTTTTTTAGGAAATATTAAGGTTAAAAGCCATTCTCCAATTGATGAGTGGTTGAAAGATATGAACAGACAATTTTCAGATGGAGAAATTAAAGCCATTTCTAGTCATATGAAAAAATGCTCACTATTGATTAGAAAAATGAAAATGAAAACAACTCTAAGATAACACTTCATACTTTTTAGATTAGCTAAATCGACAAGAAAAGATAATGATAAATGTTGGAGGGGATGTAGGAAAACTGGGATACTAATGTATTGTTGGTGGAGTTGTGAAATAATACAACCATTCCATAGAACAATTCTGTATGTAGTCCCAAAGGATTATCAAACTGTGCATCTTCCTTAATCCAGTTTCTACTGGGCCTGTATTCCAAAGAGATCATAAAAAAGGAAAAGGAACCCATATGTGCAAAAATGTATATAGCAGTCCTCTTTGTAGTAGAATGGAACTAGAAATTGAATGGATGCTTATGATAATATTAAAAAGAAACTAAAGGTGGAAAGAAGATTGTACTGAAAAAAAAGAGGAGGAAGGAGGTAAAATAAGGGAAATTACATCTCATGAAGAGGCAAAGAAGACCTATTATATTTGAGAGAAAGAAGGTGAGCATTGTGTGAATCTTACTCTAATCAGATTTGGCTCAAAGATAAAATATCAGACATACTTGCTTTCACAGAAAAACTTGTCTCACCTTATAGGAAAGTGGGAGGGGAAAAGAAAGGGGAAGACTAACAGAAGGGAAAACAGAAATAGGAGAGGAAAGGTGTAAGAAAGGGGGAATCTATTTGAGAGAGTTGGTGATCAGAAGCAAAATACTGGGAAGGAGGGAAGAGGGAAAGGAAAGAGAAAAGCATAACTTAGTGTAAATAAGATGGCAGGAAATAGAGAACTAGGTATTTTAACTGCGAATATGAATGGGATGAACTCTCCCAAAAACATAAGCAGATAGCAGACTGGATTAAAAGCCAGAATCTTACAATATGTTGCTTACAAGAAATAGATTTAAAGCAGAGTGAAATAGACAGAGTAAAGGTAAAGGGCTGGAGCAGAATCTATTATACTTCACTGAACAACAACAACAAAAAAAAAAAGCAGGGGTAGCAATCCTGATCTCAGATCAAGTAAAAGCAAAGATAGATCTAATTAAAAGAGATAAGGAAGGAAACTATATTTTACTGAAGGATACCATAGATAATTAAACAATATCAATACTAAACATAAATGCACCAAGTGGTATAGTACCCAAATTCCTAGAGAAGATGAGAGGTGCAAGAAGAAATAGATAGCAAAACTATACTAGTGAGGGATTTCAACCTTGCTCTCTCAGAACTAGATAAATCAAACCACAAAATAAATAAGAAAGAAGTTAAGAATGTTAATAAAATGTTAGAAAAGTTAGGTATGATAGATCTTTGGAGAAAATTGGAGGCAGAAAGGAATTAAATTTTTTCTCATTTATTCTTGGAATATATATGAAAATTGACCCCGTATTAGGGCATAAAAATGTCAAAATAAAATGCAGAAGGGCAGAAATAGTAAATACATTTTTTCAGATCATGATGCAGTAAAAATCACATGCAATAAAAGGCCAGGAGAAAATAGAACAAAAATTAATTGGAAATTAAATTTTTTCTCATTTATTCATGGAATCTATATGAAAATTGACCACGTATTAGGGCATAAAAACATCACAATAAAATGCAGAAGGGCAGAAATAGTAAATACATTTTTTCAGATCATGATGCAGTAAAAATCACAAGCAATAAAAGGCCAGGAGAAAATAGACCAAAAATTAATTGGAAATTAAATAATCTAATCCTAAAGAATATGGATGAAACAAAAAATCATAAACACAATCAATAACTTCATCCAAGAGAATGACAATAATGAAACAACATACCAAAATTTGTGGGATGCAGTTATAAGGGGAAATTTTATATTTCTAAATACTTACTTGCATGAAATAGAGAAAGGGAAGATTAATGAATTGGGCTTGCAACTAAAAAAGCTAGAGAAAGAACATATTAAATAGTCTTAATTAAATATCAAATTTGAAATTCTAAAAATAAAAGAGATTCATAAAATTTAAAATAAGAAAATTATTGAATTAATAAATAAAAGTAAGATTTGGATTTAGGAAAAAATCCAACAAAATAGATAAAACTTTAGTTAATTTGATTAGAAAAAGGAAAAAAGAAAATCAAATTGTTAGTCTCAAAAAAGAAAAGGGAGAACTTTCCATCAATGAAGAGGAAATTAGAGCAATAATTAGGAGTTATTTTGCCTAACTTTATGCTAATAAATTTGATAATCTAAGTGAAATGGAAGAAAATCTACGAAAATATAGATTACCCAGGTTAAGAGAAGGGGAAATGAATTATTTAAATAGTGCCATTTTAGAAAAAGAAATAGAACAATCTATTAATAAACTCCCTAAGACAAAACCTACAGGGCCAGATGGATTTACAAGTAAATTCTACCAAATATTTAAAAAACAATTAATTCCTAATGAAAAAAAAAGGCTGATGAAGGTGGCTTTGCTGTACCAGATCTAAAATTAAATTATAAAGCAGTGGTCATCAAAACCATTTGGTACTGGCTAAGAAATAGAGTAGTTGATCAGTGGAATAGGATAGGATCACAGGACAAACTAGGCAATAACAATAGCAATCTAGTGTTTGATAAGCCTAAAGACCCCAGCTTTTGGGATAAGTACTCATTGACAAAAACTGCTGGGAAAATTGGAAACTAGTATGGAAGAAATTAGGGCTTGACCCACACCTAACACCACATACCAAGATAAGATCTAAATGGGTTCATGATTTAGATATCAAGAGTAATATTATAAGCAAATTAGGGAAACATAGGATAGTTTACTTCTCAGATCTGTGGAGAAGTAATGAATTTGTATCCAAAGAAGAACTGGAACTCTTAATTGAACACGAGATAGATAATTTTGACTATATTAACTTAAAAAGTTTTTTTACAAACAAAACTAATGCAGACAAGATTAGGAGGGAAGCATCAAATTGGGAAATCATCTTTACATTTAAGGGTTCTGATAAAGGCCTCATTTCTAAAATATAGAGAGAATTGTCCCATATTTATAAGAATTCAAGCCACTCTCCAATCACTAAATGGTCAAAGGATATGAACAGACAATTTTCAGATGATGAAATTAAAACTATTTCTAGTCATATGAAAAGGTCCTCCAAATCACTATTGATCAGAGAAATGCAAATTAAGACAACTCTGAGGTACCACTACACACCTGTCAGATTGGCTAAAACGACAGGAAAAAATAATAATGAGTGTTGGAGGGGATGTGGGAAAACTGGGACACTGATACATTGTTGGTGGAACTATGAATGGATCCAATCATTCTGGAGAGCACTTAGGAACTATGCACAAAAAGCTATCAAACTGTGCATACCCTTTGACCCAGCAGTGTTTCTATTGGGCTTATATTCCAAAGAGATCTTAAAGAAAGGAAAGGGACCCACATGTGCAAAAATATTTGTGGCAGCCCTTTTTGTAGTGGCCAGAAACTGGAAACTGAATGGATGCTGATCAATTGGAGAATGGCTGAATCAATTATGGTATATGAATGTCATGGAATATTATTGTTCTATAAGAAACAACCAGCAGAATGATTTCAGAGGTCTGGAGAGATATGTATGAAGTGATGCTGAGTGAAATGAGCAGAATCAGGAGATCATTATACATGGCAACAACAATACTATATGATGATCAATTTTCATGGACATGGCTCTCTTCAACAATGAAATGTTTCAAACCAGTTTCAATTGTTCAGTGATGAAGAAAGCCATATACACCCAGAGAGAGAGATATGAATGTGTACCACAGCATAATATTTTCATGGTCTCTATTGATGTTTGCTTGCATTATGTTTCCCTTTTCAGATTTTTTTTCTTGTAGATCTGACTTTTCTTGCACAATAAGATAACTGTAAAAATATGTATACACATATTCAATTTTTTCAAGTATTTTAACATAATTAGCATGTAGTAGACTTCCTACCACTTTGGGGAGGGGTGGAGGTTAGGTGGGAAAAATTTGTAACAGAAAGCTTTGCAAAGGTCAATGCTGAAAAATTACATACATATATTTTGCAAATAAAAAGCTTTAATAAAAACAAAACAAAACAAAACAAAAACACCTAAAAGTTAAAAAAAAACAAATAATTCCAATACTATATAAACTATTTGAAAAAATAGGGAAAGAAAGAGTCCTACCAAATTCTTATTATGACACAGATATGGTGCTGATAACTAAACCAGTTAGGGTGAAAAAAGAGAAAGGAAATTATAGACCAATTTCCCCAATTAATATTGATGCAAAAATCTTAAATAAAATATTAGCAATGAGATTACAGAAAGTCATTCTTACGACATACTAGGAATGCAGGGCTGTTCAATATTAGGAAAACTATTAACATAATCGATTATCAATAATCAAACTAACAAAAATCATATGATTATCTCAATAAATGCAGAAAAAGCACTTGATAAAATCTAATACCCATTCCTATTAAAAATTCTAGAGAGTATAGGAATAAACGGACTTTTCCTTAAAATGATCAGTAGCATCTATTTAAAACCATCAGTAAGCATCATATTTAATGGGGACAAACTAGAACCATTCACAATAAGATCAGGAATGAAACAAGATTGCCCACTATCACCATTCCTATTCAGTATTGTATTAGAAATTTTAGCTTTGGCAATAAGAGAAGAAAATACAACATATAAATCCTAAACATATATGTATCAAGTGATATAACTTCAAATTTCTAGAAGAAAGGTTGGGAGTTACAAGAAGAATTAGACGACAAAACCATACCAGTGAGAGTTCTCAACCTTGCTCTCTAAAAACTAAATAAATTGAATGACATAATAAATAAAAAAAAAATTAAAGAGGTAAATAGAATTTTAGAAAAAGTTGGGTATAAAAGACCTTTGGAGAAAATTCAATGGAGACAGAAAGGAATATCCTTTTTTATCAGTGGTATATGAAACCTACACAAAAACTGACTAGGTTTCAGGGCATACAAACCTCAAAATCAAATGCAGAAAGGCAGAAATAGTAAATGCATCTTTTCCAGATCGTAACGAAATAAAAATTACATGTAAAAAAG
The DNA here is from genome assembly GCA_023553655.1 of Myrmecobius fasciatus. Lineage (NCBI taxonomy): Eukaryota > Metazoa > Chordata > Mammalia > Dasyuromorphia > Myrmecobiidae > Myrmecobius > Myrmecobius fasciatus. The sequence goes on from JAJPUD010023691.1 coordinate 14,369, forward strand.
GGACAAAGAAAAATAGACCAAAATTTAATTGAAAACTAAATAATCTAATCCTAAAGGATGAGTGGGTGAAATAATAAATCATAGACAGAATTGACAATTTCATCCAAGAGAATGACAATAATGAGATAGCATACCAAAATTTTTGGGATGCAGCCAAAGCAGTTCTCAAGGGCAGTTTTATATCTCTAGATGCTTACTTACCTAAAATAGAGAAAGAAAAAATCAACTATACTTATGTTTAGCAAAATGTAGTTTCCTTCCTTATGTCTTTTACTTAGATCTATTTATGCTTTTGCTTGGTCTAAGATCAGCATCACTATCCCTGCTGTTTTTTTACTTCAGCTGAAGCATAATAGATGCTGCTCCAGCCTTTTACTTTTACTCTGTTTTAAATGTGTTACTTGTAAACAACATATTGTGTGATTCTAGCTTTTAATCGAGTTTGCTATCTGCTTCCATTTTATGGGTGAATTTATCTCATTCACATTCAGAGTTAATATTATTGGGGGTGAAGCCAAGATGGCAGAGAGGACACAGATTTTTTTTTCCCAACTCTTCCCTCATCCCTCAGATTAACAGCAATCCCAGCCTCTGAATTAGTTTTGGAGTAACAGAATCCACAAATATTGGAAGTGTAACAAATTACCAGCAGAAGATAATTTTGAAGATCTCCAGACAAGGTTTGTTTCAACTGGACATGGGGAGAGGCAGGTCAAGTGTAAGTAGGCCGAGCACACATGCCAGTGCAGGCAATGCACATTCCCAGGGTGGTGTGAGCTCCATGCACCAGAGAATCTATAGGGAGGAATCTACACCAGTGTTGGCTACTCTGCCCTGATTGCAAGCCATTAGATCAGCAGAGAAGTTATAAAACATCCAACACAAACACAAAAGGTAAATAGTGAACCCCCAAATGCCTGAATTTCACAGGACTTGGCCATGCTCACCCAGCACTGGAAGTCAGTCAGCACTGACCCAGAACAGCCACTGCCACTTGTACAGGAAGCTTGGACAATCTCCCTTCGCTAAAAGCAGACCTCAACTTTTAAAAAACAAATGAGCAAAAAAACAAAAAGAACTCAGACCATCATTAGTTTTTATGGTAAAAAAGAAGAACAGATTTCAAACCCTGAAGTTACTAAAATTATATTGTCTCCAGCTGAAGCCACAAAATGGTGATATAAGTTGGTCCCCATTACACAAAGCTCTCCTGGAAGAAGTTAAAAAAGGATCTTAAAAGAGAGCTAAAAGAAAAATGGGGAAAGGAAATGAGAACTTTGCAAGAGGATTTGGAAAAGGAAACACAGAAATTATCTGAAGAAAATCCCTTACAAAATAGATTTAGTGAAATGGAAAAAGCACATAACTCCTTACAAAACAGATTTGATAAAGTGGGAAAAGAAAACAACTCCCTGAAAAACAGAATTTGTGAAATGGAAAAAGAAAATAATCCTTAAAAAAACAGAATTTGTGAAATGGAAAAAAATCCATAGAAATAACCAAATCATTTAAAAATTCAATTGGCAAAATACAAAAAGAACTAAAAACAGTAAATTGAAAAAATAATTCACTAAAAATCAGAACTGAACAAATGGAAATGAATGACTGAATGAAACATCAAGAATCAGTCAAGCAAAACCCCCCAAAATGAAAAAAAATAGAAGAAAATGTAAAATACCTACTTGGGAAAACAACTGACCTGGAAAACAGATCTAGGAGAGACAATCTAAGGATTACTGGACATCCTGAAACCCATGATGAAAAAAACAAAGAGACTAGGCATTATTTTTCAGGAAATCATCAAAGAGAACTGCCCTTATAATCCAGAATCAGAAAGTAAAATAGCCATTGAAAGAATTCACCAATCATCTCCTGAAAGACAGCCCAAAATTAATATACCAAGAAATATTGTGGTTATATTTCAGAACTATTGCCCCAAGGAAAAGATACTGCAAATAGTCAGAAAGATACAATTTAAATACTGAGGAGCCACAATCAGTATTACCCAGCACCTAGAAGCTTCCATTTTAAAGTATAAAAGGTCCTGGAATCTGATAATATGAAAGGCAAAGGAACTTGGATTACAGCCAAGAATAAGCTATCCAGCTAAAATTAGCATTATCTTTCAGAGAAGAAGATGAACATTCAATAAAACAGGTAAATTTCATTTATTTCTGATGAAAAAACCAGAGCTGAACAAAAATTTGACCTCCAAATATAGAAATCAAGCATAAAAAGGTTAAAAAAAAAGAACTCTTGAGAATCATATCTCTGTTATGGGTATACATAGAATGCATGTGCAATTTGATTTTACTGTTATAATATAAAAAAGAAACTAGAGGTGGAAAGGTGATTGTACCAGAAAAAGGGGAAAGTGAAAGTAAAATGATAGAAATTACATATCATGAAGAGGCCAAAAAAAACCTATTATAACTGAGAAAAAAAGGGAGGGGGATGAACATTATGTGAATCTTAGTCTCATCAGATTTGGCTCAAAGAGAAAATATTAGATATATTTGGTTTCACAGAGAAACTTCTCTTGTCTTATAGGAAAGTGGGAGAACAGTAAAAGGAAAGGGAGAGGCTAATAGAAGAGAAAACAGAAGTAGTAGGGGAAAGGTATAAGTAATGGGGAAGGGAATAAAAGGGAAAGACTTCTTGAGGCAAGTGGTGCTCATAAGTAAATTACTGGATAGGAGGGAAAGGGGGAAAGGAAAGAGAGAAGCATAATTTGAGGTAAATAAGATGGCAGGAAATACAGAATTAGTACTTTTAACTGTAAATGTGAATGGGGTGAACTGTCCTATAAAACAGAAGTGAATAGCAGATTGGATTAAAAGCCAGAACCCTATATTATGTTGTTTACAAGAAATATATCTGAAGCAGAGTGAAATATAGAGAATAAAGGTAAAAGTCTGGAGCAGAATCCATTATGCTTCAGGTGAAATAAAAAAAAGCAGGGCTAGCCATTCTGATATCAGATGAAGCAAAAGCAATAATACATCTAATTAAAAGAGATAAGGAAGGAAACTATATCTTGCTAAAGGGTACCATAGATAATGAAACAATATCAGTACTAAATATATATGCACCAAGTGGTATAGCATGGAAATTTCTAAAAAAAAAAGTTCAGAGAGATGCAAGTAGAAATAGACAGCAAAACTATAATCTCTCTTTCTCTGAGAACTAGATAAATCAAACTACAAAATAAATAAGAAAGAAGTTAAGGGTGTAAACAAAATGCTAGATAAATTAGGTATGACAGATCTTTGGGGCAGATTAAATGGAACCAGAAAGGAGTTTACTTTTTTCTCAGTGGTTCATGGAACTTATACAAAAATTGGCCATGTGTTAGGACACAAAAACCTCAAAATCAAATGCAGGAAGGCAGAAATAGTAAAGGCATTTTTTTCAGATCATGATGCAATAAAATTCACATGCAATATAAGGCCAGGAGAAAATAGACCAAAAAGTAATAGTAAACTAAATAATCTCATCCTAAAGAATGAATGGATGAAACAGCAAATTACATACACAATTACTAATTTCATCCAAGAGAATGACAATAATAAGACAACATACCAAAATTTGTGGGATACAGCCAAAATGGTAATAATGGGAAATTTTATATCTCTAGATGCTTATTTGCATAAAAAGAGAAAAAGAAAATCAATGAATTGGGCTTGCAACTAAAAAAACTAGAAAAAAGGATAAATTAAAAACCTCCAATCAAATACCAAACTTGAAATCCTAAAAATAAAAGGAGAGATTAATAAAATTGAAAGTAAAAATATTTTTGAATTAATAAATAAAACTAAAACTTGGTTTTATGAAAAAACCAACATGATAGATAAACCTCTAGTTAATTTGATTAGAAAAGGAAAGAGGAAAATCAAATTTTTTGTCTCAAAAATGAAAAGGGAGAACTTTCCTCCCAATGAAAAGGAAATTGGAGCAATAATCAAGAGTTATTTTGCCCAACTTTATGCCAATAAATTTTATCACCAAGTGAAATGGAGGAATATCTACAAAAATATGGATTGCCCAGAGAGGCAATAATTTTGGAAATAAATTACTTAAAAAGTCCCATTTTAAAAAAAAGAAATAGAACAAGTCATTAATCAACTCCCTAAGAAAAAATCCCCAGAACCAGATGGATTTACATGTGAATTCTACCAAACATTTAAAGAACAATTAACTCCAGTATTATATAAACTATTTTTAAAAATAGGGAATAAGGGACTCCTACCAAATTCCTTTTATGACACAGACATAATACTGATACCTAAACCAGGTAGAACAAAAACAGAGAAAGAAAATTATAGACCAACTCCCTAATAAATATTGATGCAAAAATCTTAAATGAAATATTAGCAAAGAGATTACAGAAAATCATCCCCCCAAAAATACACCATGACCAAGTAGGATTTATACCAGGAATGCAGGGATGGTTCAATATTAGGAAAATTATTAGCATAATTGACTATATCAATAACCAAATTAACAAAAAGACATGATTATCTCAATAGATGCAGAAAAAGCATTTGATAAAATCCAACATCCATTTCTATTAAAAACACTAGAGAGTATAGGAATAAATCGAGTTTTCCTTAAATAGTCAGTAGCATCTATTTAAAACCATCAGCTAGCATAATATATAACAGTGATAAACTGGAAGCACTCCCAATAAGATCAGGGGGAAACAAGGTTGCCCACTATCACCATTACTATTCAATATTGTATTAGAAATGCTAGCTTTGGCAATAAGACAAGAAAAAGAGATTAAAGGAATTAGAGTAGGTCAAGAGGAAACCAAATTATCACTCTTTGCAGATGATATGATGGTATAAAAAGGGTAGTACCCTAGAGAATCAACTAAAAAACTATTAGAATTAATCCACAACTTTAGCAAAGTTGCAGAATACAGAATAAATCCACATTAATCATCAGCATTTTTATACATCACTAAAAAAATCCAACAGGAAAAGATACAAAGAGAAATTCCATTTAAAATTAATGTCAATAGTATAAAATTTGTGGGAATCTATCTGCCAAAGGAAAGTCAGGAACTATATGAACAAAACTACAAAACACTTTCCACGCAAATAAAGTCAGACCTAATCAGTTGGAAAAATATTAAGTGCTCATGAGTAGGCTGAATGAATATAATAAAAATGACAATACTACCTAAATTGATCTACTTATTTAGTGCCATACCAATCAAATTCCCAAGAAATTTTTTTACAGATCTAGAAAAAATAGTAGCAAAGTTCATCTGGAAGAAAAAAAA